>VZRR01000049.1:1029264-1045413 GCA_013398015.1 Oreocharis arfaki | reverse complement strand
TCTGAGGTGTGGGCTGGGAGCTGCAGACACAGCGGTGATGGCTCTTTTGGAAGAGCAGCTGTGTTGAACACAAGAGGCTGGTTTGGGTGTGCTCACTCAGTGACTGTGTGTCTCTGCTCCTTGGCTTAGGCTGGTCCAGCTGATCTGCGGCACTTTGATCCCGAGTTCACCCAAGAAGCCATCTCTGCCTCCATCACCCACACGCCTGACCTAGCAGCCAGCAGCTCCAGTGCCTCAGATGCATTTTTAGGATTTTCTTATGCACCAACTGAAGAGGACATTTAAGTTTTACAAAGGCTTTGTGAAGCCATATTTTAAATGAATAGGTTTTATGTTTATTTTCTTTTTTTTTTTCCTTTTGAGAGGATTGGTACTGTCCTTTGCTCATGGTTTAAGGAAATTGGCACTAACACACTAACTGGTTGGGATGGAACAGAGCTCTTTTTGCTGTTTGGTGGATTTTCTCCCTAAAGGAATGTTTCCCTGCCAGGGAAAGTGGGACACTGGTTGTGATTTTCCCTGAGCGTCTTGTGCTACTTGGCAGAATTGTATTCACTCTGTGGTTGTATTTATGGTTGAGGTATGTGCCATCATTCACATCAGCAGCCATGTCCCTGTACCTGGACACTTTTTTTTTTTTTTTTGNTCTTTCCCCAAGCCCTCCACAGAGAAGGGAACTCTTTGCATCACCGAGAGCAGTGGCTTCCTTCCTTTAAGTGAGCTCTGTCACTAAAGCTGCTCATCCTGGACTGAGCTGGGCTGAGGGAAAACTGTTCATCAGTTATTGCTCCAAAGGCAGCTGCAGATCTGTAAATCCTGAACGGCACTGTGGCCTTTCCTTCCAGTCTGTCCCTCCTCAAAGTGAGTGGATCATCTCTCTGGTCCAGGATTGGGATGCTACTGCAGCAACAATGAGGCTATGACGGAGGAACCACTGTGTAGGAGGAAAATGCCAGATCAAAGGGGTGGGGAAAGAGGCTGAGTTGCTTGGAAAAATAAAAATAACTTTATAGCTGAACTCTGGTTGGGGTTGGGGGGTGCTTTCACAGCATGTGCTTAACTTGCCCCAGGCACACCAACACTACCGTGATGAGCACAGGGCAATGCACAGCAAGGGGTGGCTGCACCCCGGGCTCCAGCACTCACCTGGAAATGCCCATCACTGACATGGAACTATTATTTATTCTGCCTTAATTTAAATGCTGGTGTATTCATTGAATGTCTCTTCCCACCTTTCTTGTTTTTTTTTTTTTTTTTTTTTTAAGCTGTTCTGTGCTGTTGCTGTGAGGAGGAGAGGGGGTTCAGAGCAACACAGGGATAAACAAGGGGCTTTCTAAAAGTTGTGTGATGCTCATGCTGTGGGGAACCTTGGGCTGGAACAATTGGGGTTTTTTATCGGGCTTTATCTTGTATATGCTGAAGTCATTGGAAATACGACATGGTTTATATTAAAGTGCAAACACGGATGTGCTTCTCTGCCTGTCGTGGATCTGAGGGGAGGAGGGCGGGGGGGGGATTGCAGTGTTAAATGAGGGAATTCCTCTTTAAGTTGAAGCTGATATCAGAATCACGGAAGGGTTGAGGATCTTAAACGCTAGGGATAGGAACATCTCCTACTATCCCAGGTTGCTCCAAGCCCCGTCCCACCTGGCCTTGGACACTTCCAGGGCTGGGGCAGCCACAGCTTCTCTGGGTACCCTGTGCCAGGGCCTCGGCACCCTCACAGGGACGAACCTGCAGCTGTCAGGACTCGGATTTTAGACACAAGTAAAATCAGAGGCCCAGAACCGTCAAGAGCGGCTTCAGCACAGCCGGCCTGCCCTACTGACAGCCGCGGTCCGGGGCTAAAGGCCCGGGCTGAGCGCGGGCGGGGGCGCGCAGCCCGTCCCCGCCCCGTTCCATCCCCCCCCGCCCTCCGCAGTGGTACCGCCCCGCCCTTTCCCTGGCGAGGAGTGGGGCGAAGCACCGCGGCGACCTCTGCACTCAAAGGGGGGGGGAAGGAGANTGACGGCGGCACGGCGGGGGCACGGCGGGGACCCGCGGGCGGCCGGAGCGCTGGCGCTGGCCCGCTGCTCCCCAGAGCCCTCCGGCAGCCCCGGGGGAGCCTATGGAGAGCGGCCCGCGCACTGCCATAGTGTTCAACGCCTCCAAGGGCGAGAGCTTCACTCCGGCCGGCGGCTACAAGGCCCTGCGGAAGAGGCTGCGCGGCAGCTGGAAGGTGCAGAGGTGAGGGGCGGCTCTCGGGGGCACGGAGAGGCCCCGGCGGGGCTGTGCGGTCCGCGCTGGGTACCCCAGTGGCCTTTGGGGATGTGTCTCGTGAGCTGAGGTCGCTCTCTCGCGTTGATGGCGCCCTGTTGCATCTTGTGCCGCTGTGGGATGCTGTGCGTGGTTCTTTGGAGCTACAGCTGCCTCACCTGTGGAGGAGATGCAGTGTGAGCTGTGAGGATGAAGCTCCTCCTGCCGATTTGTGAGTCTGTCTCCATGTGGAGTTTGGGACGAAAAGAAAACAGCGCTTTTGTGGGTGATGCTGTTTGTCTGCCCGCTGCAAGATGGCACGGCATGGAATTGTTTGGGACAGGCTCAGGTTGGATATCAGGGAAAGGTTCTTCCCCAGAGGGTGCTGGGCACTGCCCAGGCTCCCCAGGGAATGGGCACGGCCCCGAGGCTGCCAGAGCTCCAGGAGCGTTTGGACACCTCTGCCAGGGATGCCCAGGGTGGGATTGTTGGGGTGTGTGTGCAGGGCCGGGAGCTGGACTCGATCCTTATGGGTCCCTTCCAACTCAGTTTATTCTATGAAACATGCCCAGACCAAAAAGACAAAAAAGGAAAATGGTAGGAAACTCCTCAGGTGCAAAGTTTAATAGTGGCTCTGACAGCTTGCAGCAGCTCTGGATCTGCCACTGCCTCATCAGAGGAGTGTTGCTGTTTAGCTGGCTGACATTTGTAAGGATTATTTTTGCTCAAGTTGTCAGCTTCAAACCCAGATAAAAGGATGCGAAGTGACTGAAGTGATTTGCTTTGTGTTCATTTGCCAGCCCTTAAAAAAAAAAAAAAAGGAAAAAGTTGTGGTTCAGGACTGTATCCAAGAATAATGTGTGTCTTTATTAATCTATTCATAGTTTAAAAGATGAGATCACATCTGAGAGACTGTTTGGGGTGAAATTGTGGATTACAGCAGGACCAAGAGAGAAGTTCAGTGCTGATGAGGTAAGAAGTCAATAACTGTTTTCAAATTAATTATGTTTTAAAATTTGCTGAAGTAGAAAAGAACAAGACAGAAGACTTTGCTGCAATTCTGCTTTAAATGAATTCTTATAAATTGAAATTTGAATGTTTTTCTTATAGGATCAAGTTAAATGCAAGCAGTCGAGATCATTTACCTTCCCTCATCTTAATATAACTTTGTGCAGTTTTGTGCATAACTTCTCATGTTTGTTTGGTTTTTTATTTGGATCTTTGTTGTTTTCTAGTTTTCTGTTCTGAAGAAATTCCTGGAGGATGGTGGGGCCATCCTGGTGATGCTCAGAGAAGGTGGAGAGTCCCGGAATGGCACAAACATTAACTTTTTGTTAGAAGAATATGGGATCATTTTCAACAATGGTAATGGGGCTCACTGCTGCCTTTTAGTCATCAATTTGCAGCGAAATTGAAAGAGCAGGTTTTGTGGATACAAGCCTGCAGATCTTTCAAAGTATCTTTTGATCTAAAAGGAGTTTTTTCTTTAAATCTGTTTGCACATGGCAGGGTGATGCTGGAGCACAGCAAAGGCTTTCCATGGACAGAGTACATGGACAACTTGGCCATCTCCGATCCTTTGCTGTAGTTGTTAGTTTTAATTTACTAAAAAAAAAAAAAAATCTAGTGTAGTTTCTTCCTTAAAAAGCCTTTAAAATGTTTTCCACACGTTTTAAAGGATTGAGTCACTTCATGCTCATCCTGAATAAGAAGTGGCACTTTTCTTTAGCAGACCAATAAAATGTCATTCATTAGTTTTATGCTGCAATGGGGAAAAAACCCCCAACAACCCAAGGCAACTGTGTCTCAGTGTACATAAAATATTTTGGGTCTTTGCTGGCTTTTCTAGACTATGCCTTTTTTTGCATCAATAGGATTTGATTCATCAGGTGTTTGGCAGATGTGTAAAAAAAATCAAGTTGTAAAAGTTGATACAGGCTGTTTTAACTGGCCCATCTTTTTGCCTCTTCTGCTTTGCAGAAGATGGAGGCGTGCCTACTTTTTGTATTTTTATTTGAATTTGCAAACATATTCCCACCCTAAATCTTTTTTGTCCAAAAGGAAACAGTAGTGAAGGCTGATTTCAATTCTTTTGGGATCCAAATGCCAGCTTTGTGCTGTTAGAAGCAAACAGCCAGGGAATCCAAGAGCTAAACTAATTTTTCTTTGCTAAATCTAACACGCTGATCAGCTAAGGTGTAAATTTCTGTAATTTTTTCTTTTTCCAAGATGCTGTGGTACGAAATGTGTATTACAAGTACCACCACCCCAAGGAAGCACTAATCTCTGATGGAGTTTTGAACAGGTAAATATTTGGGATATATGAATATTCACAGTAAACTCTTGTAATCTAGATTGTTTTCAGCAAGGTTTGTTTTTCACTATCTCATAGGGGAATCAGTGAAGCTGCAAAGAAAACAGTGCGTGAGACAACAGATGAAGATGGAAGGGGCCATGACTCACAGTGAGTGTTTTCTGTGAGGAAAGTGATGTGAAAATACGTAGAATACTTCAGAACTGGCAGGTTTGTGATTAGCAGCAGCACACTGCAGCCCTTAAAAGGTTTTCTAATGCATTTCTTATGTCCTTATGCTCCTTAGGTTATATCTGGAGAGGAGAATCTGTTTAGTAGAGCTTGGTAACCTCTGAAGGAGCAGGAGGGATAGGTTTGGAGAGGAATTACTGTTCTCGTGACCAGATCATTTTTGCCTCTAGTCTGTGGGTTTGATTTTGAGTTCTGTGAATGTGTCCAGCCTGCATGATGCATGCAGGTGCTTATGGAGTTCCTGTATTTCCTGCAGGGCTCTCACCTTTGTTTATCCTTTTGGAGCCACACTGAATGTGATGAAGCCAGCAGTGGCAGTTCTGTCCACAGGATCCGTCTGCTTCCCTCTCAACAGGCCCATCCTGGCTTTCTATCAGCACGAGGTATGAGCTGCCAGGGGCACTCCCTGCATTCCCCCTGCCCCACACAAAAACTGTGAGTGGATCTTTTGGGGATACTTACAGACCCACCTCAACTTCTGATGCGTCTGCAAACTCCAGATGAGCCCAGTGATGACTCCTTTTTATAGTAAACTTCTTTGCATGGGTTTCAGAGGAGAGTTAATGAGGTGGTCAGCAAAGATTACATATTTTTTGGCTGACTGGTGGATATCTTTAGTTCTTTAAAGTTTTGGGGTTTTTTGCACTTAGTAATAATTTATTAAATAAAATTATCCTTAGCTTTGTAAATGCACCATATTGAATGAAGGAAGAGGCCTGTCACCTCGCAAGGAGTAGATTTTTCATATACTGTCCTACTCATCCAGACCTGTTAATCTATAAAAAGAAATTCAGAAATTTTGTCTTATTCAATAGTTACAAGCACAGGATTGATATTGTTAAGGAATGTGAACAAGTTAACACAGATTTTTACTATGTAGACAATTAATGCAATAACAATTGCCTCTAAAACTGTGATTTGGGAGGAATTTTTGCTATATTGTATTCTTTGTTGGTAGAGTAAAGGTGGAAAGATGGCAGCACTGGGATCTTCTCACATGTTCAATGACCAGTATTTAGATAAAGAAGAAAATGGTAAGATCATGGTAAGTTGGAGTTTTTTGAGAGTTGTTTTTTTTTTTCTTTAAAAACACCCTAGTGGATCTTCACAACGTTTGCAAAGCACTCCAGGCTTAGCTTCATTTTAGAGCAAGACAGCTATGAAATAGATTCAGGATGGGGATTCTAAGCCAATACTAACAGATATTCTTTGATTTGTTACCTTATTTTTAATCTTTTTCATGGTATGTTAATAGATTTAATATTACTATTTAAGCATAGTGTGAGATTACTTGGATTCTCCTGAAATTAATTGAATTTTGCCTTTCTCCAGGATGTGCTTTTCCAATGGCTCACAACATCAGATATCCACTTAAACCAGATGGATATGGAGGACCCTGAGGTAAGAGAGATCCATCACAAGGAGGTAAAGAACAGTGAGATCTGGCAGCACCAGTTTTGGCACACCATGTGTTTAGCACTGAGTGGTTAACAGCCAGATGGGTGCTGCTGTTGTTGCAGAACCTTTATTCATGGTCTAAGATTGAGTGGACAGATGGCTTAGGTGTGAAAAATAATGGTGTCACTCAGCCTTAGATTGCTATTCATTATCAGATATAATTTGTGAAAGTCTCTTTCCAATTTGCCCACATTTAAGAGATTTACTGCTCTGGTGTAATGAGTTTGCACTTCACTCTGAGCCCTCAGACAAGAGGAAGGTGCAGGAAGGCAAGGCAGATTTTCTGTATGTCAGTAGGGATCAACCTACGTGTCAGTTTTAGTTGTATACAGATGCTATTTTTATTTGGAAATATCTTTATGTGATAAAGTTTTATACTTTGTGTGCATAAAAGAGCAACAGTTTTGCACAGTTGATTAGTAAGCTGGCTGTTCTAATTTTAAAGAATTAACAGAAATCCAGATAAAACATCCCTGTGTTGGGTAGCTTCACAGCTGAGAGAAGAGTTGGCACAGTTACTGATCTAGTGAGCTGCACTGCAAAGGGTCATACCTGGTAAAGAGTGAAATAATTACCTCTAGGTGAGATTTTATGTGAGATATAAACTAGAAAGAGGCTCTGAGAATGGATTGGCCCTTTCAAATGACAGGGGTGTGTATCTGTGTGCTCAGATTTCAGACTACACCGTGCTCCCAGACACGGCCGCGCTCTCTGAGCAGCTGCGAGTCTGCCTGCAGGAAGGAGATGAGAACCCAAGAGACTTCACAAAGCTGTTTGACACATCCCTTTATCAGCTGGACACAACTGCTCTGCCTTCAGTTATCAAGTCAGCAGCTGTAATTTTCTTATTACTTATTTGTTTATTCCCTTCTGTGTCCTTCATTTTCTGTTTGTGCTTAGCTGTGTCTCCTTAAGAGCAGGAAGGATTGAGCTGTAGGCAGCATTTTGAATATGTATATACCAGAAGATGGATTTGTACAGTGTGGCAATGATGTTTTTTCCTCTTGCTGCTTGTCTTAGCTGTAGTTTCTGGCCTTCTTTTCTCCTTTTTTTTCTGACTACATGAGATTCATTGATCTGATATTCAGAACTGTCTGCAGTTCTGGAGTCATAACTGAGAGCTGCTTATTTTCCCACTTTTGAATTACTTGGCATTTACTGAAAGCTGCGTTTCAGTCACCTTTGCATTTCCCAGCAATTGTGTTTTGAGCTTGGTTTATCAGCTGCTCAGTTTTACCAGTTTATGTCACTATCAGCTTTGTCCATCAGGACTCCCCTGTTACCCAGATCATGTCTGAACACTTGAGTAGTGGCAGCTTAACACAGATTCCATGAAACTCCACTCTACTGTGGACACTCTTCCTTCTTACTCTGTATTTCTTGTATTTTCACTAGTTGTGAATTCACAGTAGGATCTCCCTTCTGATCCCACCAAATACTTTCTTCAAAAATGTCTTTTGGTTATTGACTTCCTTACAAATGTTCTTGAAATCCCAGTTCTGCTTTTTTGTGCTGGATCACTTTTTCTTCATCCATGTTCATCCTGCTAAAAGCCGATTGAAGAATTGAGCTGTGATTTTTTAAAATCATCTTATATATCCACTTATTATTATCTTCCTCTGTCACAATTTTAATTTTCTCACTGTAGAAGTTGTTTATTACTGATCTGTAGTTCTCTGAGGTCCTTCTAATATGGACATCCTGGGTTTTTTTGTGCTGTTACAGTGCAAAACTTTGATGCTGGTGTGTTCATAAAAATCCATCTCTATAGCCTGTGAGTGGAAATAGAAGTTGTATCATTTTTTCTCCCATACTTTGAATTTTTCTGTGCTGCAGAGCTTATGAAGAACTGAATGTGAAACATGAACCCCTCCAACTCATTCAGCCTGAATTTGAGACTCCACTACCAGTCCTCCAGCCAGCTGTGAGTAATTTTCTTGCTTGTACTGTACGGGAAGAACCCTTCTCCATGAAGGCTGGACTTGAGAATCTTGGAGGTCTTTTCCAACCTTAATGAGTCTCTGGTTCATTTCTTTCATGCAAAACCTCTGTGTGTCATTTCCACAGTTCTGTAAAAAAAGCAGTGAGAAATACTAGAGTAATATTTAATCACTTGGGAGTTGAATACACTACAGGGACCATCTTTTAGAAAGAGCACTTATTTACACTACTAATTTTTATTAAAAGAGCTTAAAAATGTTGTGTGTGGTACCAAAACAGAATCTCTGTGTGATAAGCCTTTGGTTGAGTAGCTGCTCCCAGTCCTGTGAGGTGCTGGCTCAGCCTTCCCTGTGAAAGCAGGATGTGGTATTTCAGAAAGCAGTGGTGGTGTAAGTACTGCACTGAGTGCTGCCAGGGAGGAGCCAGTCTGTCCTGCTCTGCTTCTATCTCCCAGATCCTCAGGGGAAGCAGAAAGTGGAGCATTGGTCTTCTACAGCAGGAGCTGATCAAACTTTTACCAGCAGAGGTTTGGGCTGACAGCAACAACATGAGCTCTGGTGGTGTCAGACTCATTCCAGAAAGCAGGAATCTCTGAGTAGCTGAATTTTGCCATCATTGTTCCATCCTTTACCCTGGCCACTGAGAAAGCATTCCTGGGATCCCTATAGCTGCAGAATTGCAACTGAAAGTGGTGTCTCATGCACTGCTTTTTAAAAACCCAAGTCCAACTTGTGACATAAATGGTGCCTGCATGAAACAAAATACTCTGACCAGAACTGATGTCAATATGTTTTCAGGGTGAGCTCTTATGGCTAATGTAGTTCCTCAGCTCTCAACCATCCCCTGGGTCTCATGGGACAAAACTGAAACTGCAAATAAGAATGTCTAGTTGTGATGCTGGGTGATAATTCTGGCATACTTGTGACTAAACTCTTTTGGAATGTTCTGTTATTTTTACAACATAAGAATGTAATTTTCAAATGGTGCTGCTTTGTTCAGTGGGCTTTGGAGTTGCTTTTGACTTTCTAAAGGGTTTCTTCAAGTCCAGTATAAGTTCAAAGCTGTTGTCTTAGAGATCTATAAAGTGTAAGAAAAATATGTGGCAATCAACTATGCTGCTTTTTCTCTTCAAGGTTTTTCCACCTGCTTTCAGAGAATTGCCTCCTCCTGCTCTGGAACTCTTTGACTTGGATGAAACTTTTTCCTCTGAGAAAGCACGTCTTGCAGAGATCACAAACAAATGTAAGTGGAGCAGATTGTTTGCGCATTTATATAGAAAGTCCTTCTGGAGGAAAATTGTTATATTTAATTTTAAAGCATGAACCTCATTTGTGAAAATCTACTGCTCTCACCCTGATCCAAGAAATTGAAAGGCTTTGGAAATTGATAGCATGACTTTATGTGTACCATGACATTGTATTTTGTCTGTTACATGACATTTTATCATGCTTCTGCCTGCTATTGCTTATATTGTGCATAAATTGCTTTGTGCACTCTTGCTGGTGAATTTCACATCCCTTTTGTGCTTTGAAGTTAAAATGTTGAGATCATTCTAAACACCTGGAGAAGATGAGCAGGTACTGGCTGTAGGAATACATCATGGCTGGTCCGCTGAGCTTGGTTATGGGACTGAACCTCCCCGAATGCCAATAGCAAATGGAGATTCAGAGCAGGTTTTTGGCCAGCTGCTCCAGCTGTTTGTGATACTCACCTGCCTTCCTCCCTGGGTGCTTGTTTAGGCACTGACGACGACCTGGAGTTCTACGTGCGGAAATGCGGCGATATCCTGGGCGTGACGAGTGAGCTCCCAAAGGACAAGCAAGATGCCAAATATATCCTGGAGCACATCTTCTTCCAAGTGGTTGAGTTTAAGAAACTGAATCAGGTATTTTTAATAACAATTACAAGTGAGTAGTTGGCAGTAGCAGCAGTGAGGGTGGTGTGTCATTGCAGCAGCTACACTTGTCACAGGCAAGAGGTGCAGTGATGCAAGACATTAGTTGTGCAAAAAATAAGACCAGTGAAGTGGGATCCAGAGTACTTAGGACTGTTAATCTCTATAAAACATGTACTGCTCAATTTATTAAGTCTCTCATTTATTTTAATTGGGGGATTAGTACATGCAAGTTTAGCTTGTAATTTCAGCTCAGTCCAGTTCGTTGCTGGTGCCTGAGTGAAAGCAGTGAGTCCTCGGGAGTGCTCACAGCTCTGGCCAGTGCTGCCGTGCAGAGGTGACACCAGCATTGGTCCTCAGCAGCTGTACTGAAATACAGCTGTGCTGAAATAGTTCTTTGTAGTAGATTTGATGCTTCAAAGTGTGTTTGGAGCATATTGGCAGAGCAGCGGTTTGTGCTTGCAAGAATTGCCTGTTTCACACATAACCTAGTTCAGCCAAAAATCTTGCAGTTCTATCTTGGTGTTAAAACTATTTTTTCTTCTTTTTTTTCCTTTCTCTTCCCTCACTTAAGGAACACGATACTGACCCAAGTGAAGCTGGATTCCAGAACAGTACCTGAGACCTGGCTTTGCCCAGTTTGAGATAGACCTATTAGTGAAAATATATTTTTCCTTTTTTGAAGCCTCTCTCTTCATTATATTGACTGGGACTGTCTCAGTAGTTCACTGAATGCTTGGATCATTTATGTGTGGTAGTTCAGATGATTAATGCCTTCTGGGGAACTGCTTGTATTTCACAAGCACTTCCCAAAGAATTTCTTATTTTTCTACTTCTTTATTGAAACTGTAATTTTTTAATATATTAAAAAAAATATAGCAAGAAAATGTGTTCTGGGTCTTTCTTTCTGGCTCTAGCATTTATTTTTTTGTAGCTAAGTCTTACTGTTGGTTCTCCTGGTGTACATGAAGTCCTTAATTGCACTGTGAGAAGGGTTGTTATTTTGGTTTGTGAACTGAGGACAAAAAAATAGAGCCATAATTTTAACAGGAGCTGCTGAAAATACATTTATCACCCTCAGGCAGCCTCCTTTTGTGTCTCTGCCAGAGAGAACTAAGGAGAGGTGAGTTTGTTACTGTGGAAGGAAAATATTTCTTCCAAGGGAGGGGAGGGTTTGAAATTAAGCAATAATGACATTGTTGCAGATCACTGCCTCATATCAGACTGGAACTACATCATTTTAAAAAGAGAGGACAGCACATGGATGAAAACCTTGGAATTTAATGGATCATTATTAAGAAACTGTGATACTGCACAGAAACTCAGGAATATTTTTACTTCCATTTATTTGATATCTAGCCCACTCCGTGAGGAAGTGAGTTCAGTAATGCACAGGAGTGGAAATTCAGGTTAAAGTCATTGACTGTGAAATGTTGAAGCTCAATGCACAGCAAAAATAGAGCCAAGGAGATCAGTGGTGAGAAGAAAAGATTTGTCAACATCATCAACACCACACCTCTATTGCAAGGACGTTTTTTATATTAACATGGTGAAATTGCATTATAAAGCCTTTTTTGGCTGTCAGTCTGACACTCAAATTGTTAAAATTCTTGGCCTACTCAGGCCTTCCATGACTTCTGTGCTTTGCCTTGCTCTGATGTGGTTTTTAAAATCAAAGCTGCTTTTTGCAAAAAATCTGTCTTTTATCCCCCCAAAATATATTTTTATTTTACATTTCTTCATGCTTCACACCCCCTCTTGGCACAGGTTTTTTCTAACGGGGGTGCCCCAAAGCCCCTGTCAAGTTCCTGCCCAGTTGAGATGTGCTGATACAACGTTAGCAGAAGTGGTTGTATCTCTTCCTACACTACAGATACTCCCTTCACCGCAGCATGTTGGAAATGTTTCATTTCTTCCTGTTTTCCTTTAAGTCCCTGGTTGAGTTTGTCACCCGGAGCGCTTTGTACATTCCAGCTACAGATTTACACAACAAGCTTAATCTCTTCTCCTGTGCAGTATCAATACCTATCAGCCAGCACAGACTGCAGCTGAACCAAGCCCCTAAGTGCTCCTCTTGCTAATTATAGCTGTGGTTTCTACTCTTGTGGGGTGTTTATGTTTCAAACTGTAAATACTTTCTGTTTCCCAGCCCTGTTTCGGAGTTGTTTTGCCACCTGTTCCTGCTGTTGTAACATGGTTTAGAGAAAAGCCATGTGAGCGGCCAGGGGGTACAAGAAGCTCTCTGTTTTCTGGGTGTCTCTGAGGCCTCTGACAGCTGGAGAACAAATTTTTCACCGAATGGATGTTTTTTGCTACTGTGTAATACATGTAGCTAGCATCTCTCTTTCAAAGCTATCGCTTTGGCCCTCTGGAAGTATTTAAATTTACTTTGTAACTGGAAACACTTTCGTCAGGGCAGTGTGATACATGTAAAATTTATGGCTGACTGACAGAATTTTGAAGGAGTAGAAGTAGCACAAAAGGAGTGCTTTCAAGAGGTGAGGCGAGGCCGGGGGCGAGTTAGGCACATAGCTAGTGAGGGAGTTTATATATTAATTAAATTAGTGCTGTGATTCACAAAAGTTGGTTACAAACAACTCTTGCTGCTTTCCCTTTTTGTCTCTGTCCTCTCATGCAACATGACTCACTCATTCCCCCTTAATCTGTCCCTAAAAGAAGAGGGGGAACAGCACATTGGTTGTTCAGCAAACCATAAACGTCCTGAAATGTGGTTTTAACAAGTTCTTTATCCTTTATTTGCTGTAAGCAGAGACAGGAGAGGGAAATCAGGATTATGTGAGTGGGGTGAGATCTAACAGGCGAGCATGAAAATCTCTAACGTGTGGGTGCGATGGTCCGGGCTCCCTTCCTTCCCTCATGACCAGCAGTTAGACACGACAGAGGAAACCTTCCCTGCGTGGTGGCAGCTGCTGGATGCCCGCGCCCGGCACTAGCAGTGCCATCCTGCCTCAGGCAGGCGGGTGGCAGGACAGGGCGCTCCCCGCTGCCAGGCTGTGCTTTCCCGCTGCGCCAGGAGAGGGATCCGAGCCCCGGGCGCGCCTCCGCCCGCGCTCCCGGCGGGCAGCGCCGGCCCCGCAGCCATGGCCCCGAGGCTGCGGCCGCGTCCCGCTGCCCTTTCTCCGCCCGGACCTGCCCCGGCCCCTCTGCCAGGTAACGGGGGCGGGCGGGGCGGGGGGCCCGGGCACGGCCACCTTGGAGGATCCCGCCCCGGGCGGTGCCGGATCGGGCTGCAGCCGGTGAGGCTGTACCGGAGGCCGGCCCTGGGTGTTCAGGGGGCTCAGCCTCAGGTCGAGAGGGCAGCGAGAGTCAGAGAGCAGCACCAGAGAGACATCTGTATCTTTATTGTGTCAATACAAAAGAGGGGATCGGGGAGGAGGAGAAGCAAGCAAGGCTGCGGCTCTCGGGCTGCCATCACCAGCCCAAACATCCCCCAGCAGCAGTGCCGACTCAGTCACTCCAGGGGGGCAGATTTAACTCGTCACCAGCTGCTGCCATCACCACTTAAGCCGCTGGCTCCGTCCTCCGTGCTGCAGCGTGGATCCCTGCTCCTTGCAGGAGGGTGCAGGCAGGCAGCAGATCCAGCTAGAGCCAGGGCAGCAGCATCACAGAGTCTGGTGTGGAAACACGGGGACAGCATCAGGATCACTCAGCTGGGTCTGCAGGGTGGCAGAGCTGTGGATCAGTGTAGGGTGCTTCTTGAAAGCACCAGGGCAAGCCAGAGGAATCACCACAGGGGTCTCCAGAGACGATGTGGCTGGTTTGGAGCATCCCAGTAACCGTAACTCCTCAGTGCTTACATCAAGGGACATGCTAGTATCCATAAAGGATTTTATTATGGAGATGTCCCACCTGGGTGTTGGCACTTTCCCAAGGGCTGAGAGGTCTCCAACCAGCTCAGAGCTCTTGAAGAGCAGGCTCTTCAGTGGTTTGCAAGGTGTAGAGGTCTTCTGTGACACCACATTTATCAGGCAGCCATCTCTGCTGGGGTGCTCCCAGGGCAAACCAGACAGCTCAAAGGTGGTTTGGCCATGGTGGGCCTTGCAGAAGCAGACAAGACCGAGATCAGAGATGCTCTGGGTCAGGCCATGCAGCTCAGTCTTCACACAGCTGCTCAGAGACTCCGCCTGCTTGACAACACACAGAGAGCTGCAGCTTGCTGTGTTGTCCAAGTCCATGGGGAGCTCCCAGGTGTCCCGTTTGGAAGCACTGCTAGAGTCCATGTAGTAACTCAGAACAGGAAAAGAATGGCTATGGCTGGAGGACCCGGCCAAGAACCCATTTTCTAGGATTTCCTTTCTGGTCAGGATGCTGGTACTGTGCCTCCGGGTGGACAGCATGGTGCAGAACCCAGCAGCTGCCTGGCTTATGGAGAGAGAGCAGGCTGACCCTGTCAGAGTAAACATGTTACTGTTCACTAAGGAATTACAGACTTACAGCAGCAGCACCACTCTTGGCAAAGTCCTGTCTCAGTCTTGCAAGGAGCTGAGCAGGATCCAGGACGGGTAGGAGAGCACCCAGGCTGTCCCCGTTTTTTAGAGTAAAACACTTGCACCACAGCCTGTTTGTTGTTCAGAGGTCATCAGGGAGCCTCCCTGGAATTGTATTTATTTGATCTCAGCCTGTATATCACTACTCTTAGCTTTGTACAGGGGACAAAGAGACATTTTATACTCACTCCTGAAGTCAGAGACCCACTAACCCCAGGTAGAATTGAGTCCCTTTAAGAGGGAGGCACCAAAACCAGGCTCTGGCTCGGATGGGAGAGGTTGAGGGGGAGTTCTCATCTTACTTTTAGTCCCACACATGATAACCCTCACCACCAGCTGACATCCAGCACCCTTCCAAGGGACTAGGGCAGGCCAGGGAAGGAGATGGCTACACTGCAAACCCCTCTTTACTCTGAACGTGTGTTAAGCAGTGATAAATAGCTCCTGAATTTACTGTAAAGGGCTATATGGTCAGTCTATAGGGAAATTCTTTAAGAGACCAGAACCCCTTTTCTCTTAGCACATACAAAATAAAGGAGGGGAGAATAGAGCAAATAGCACTACTTACCTTTAGCTTCTATAGAGACGCCTTGAAGGTCTTAACCCTTTTCTACTAGTGTTACTTACAGCAGTTTTATAGTCCTGGTAATCAATTAACAGGCTGATTTCCTAATTAAGATAGTTTGGGAGAGGGAGGGGCTTCTGTTCGCCTCTTTTTAAGCACAGGGTCAGTGGTGGTGGGCCATGGCTGAGTGACGGAGGCACTCAGATCTGTGAGGGCTGGGTTATGTTTGTCCTGGCAGTGGTCCTTATTAAGGTGACACTTTTCTTTAAGTTTTGCCTTGTTTTGGGGGATGTTGGTTAGGAACATCCACGTGCACAGACCTAGCATGGATGACATAGATAGTATATGCTGAAGTATTTGGATAATGCTCTCAGATACGGGATTGTTGGGGCTGTCCTGGGTGGGGCCAGGACTTCGATGATCTTTGGGGGTCCCTTCTAACCTGTAGTATTCTGTAACTTATGTGGGTCTCCTGCCCTGTGCCCAGGGCTGCTACTGTGGCTGGGAGGGCTCAGGTCAGTGTGGGGGTGGATGTAGGGGGTCCCCGGTCAGGGGGGATGAACGGAGGGCATCCTGGGTTGGCGTGGGGGTCCCAGTGGTTTCAGGTTGATGTGGGGAGTCGTGGGAACCCCGGGTCTGTGTGGAGGTCCCGAGGATGGAAACGAGATGGGTCAGTGCAGGGGTGGATGTGGAAATGTCCTGGGTCAGTGTGGGGCACCCCTGTGGTTTCAGGGCGGTGTAGGGGTGGGTGCGGAGAGTGGATGGGGAAGGTCGCGGGGGTCCCGGATCAGGTGCGGGGCTGGATGCGGGGAGTCCCGACGGTCCCGGAGCAGGTGCGGGCTGGATGCGGATATCCCGGATCAGCGCGGAGCTGGATGCGGGGGTCCCGGGGGCGGGACGGGGATGGATGCGGGTGTCCCGAGCTGGACACGGGGGTCCTGGGTGGGTGCCGGGCTGGATGCGGGGCTCCCTCGGGGTCCCAGGTGGGTCCTGGGCTGGATGC
>VZRR01000049.1:992364-1028450 GCA_013398015.1 Oreocharis arfaki | reverse complement strand
GGGGCGGCGGCCCCGCGGTAGCCGCGCTGGGGCATCCCCCCGGCTCCGCCCGCGCCCGGCTCTGGCCGCTCGGGAGCGGGGCGTGAGCGGGGGCCCTGCGGCTGCTGCCCCGCTCCGCTCCCCGCGCCCCTTGGCGCCAGCGATCCGGGCTGTACCGGGGAAATGGGGCCGGTGCCCAGATGTAAAGTCCACCCCGGGGGACAGCAGGGGCAGAAATGGAAAGAAACGCTCTTTCTCCTGCTCTGGGCAGAATAAAATTTGTCAGTAGAGCCCAAAGTTGAGGATCTCCTTTCAGTCTGGGGTGTGTGGGTGGGTGTCCGTGAGGCTGGGGCTCTGTGCTGGAAGGGAGAGATCTGGAGCTCTGCTCTATCATGGTGCAGGTTGTTCTCGAGCTCTGCTCTATGTGGTGGAGGTTGCTCCCTGTCCTGCGTTTTTATCAGGTGGAAATGATAATCTAGCTTTTTTCATGTCTAGTGAGGACCAAGATGAGCTGCATTACCAGGATACCGACTTGGATGTGCCGGAGCAGCGAGATGGCAGGTGCAAGGTCAAGTGGACACAAGAAGAGGTGAGTGAGAGCCTGAAATTTGCCCAGAGAGGTGCTTTGGGGTGGTGCTGCTGACATGGCACCCTGGGCTTGAGTGACTCCACCCCAGTCCTCAGCTGCCAGCCACAACCTCACCTCCTGCTGTCTTGCTGCTGGAGAGGACCATGTGTCTTCTGTACTGAGCCCAGGCCTGAATGAGGCTCAGAGGTTCAGGGGAGTTTGAAATGTGGCCTGAAGAGCAAGAGTTCAGACATTTTTAACTTAAGCACGTGAGTACTGAGCGAAACACCACTGCCTGCAGCACTCCTGTGAGCACAGAGGGGTTCCACGGGATGGCTGAGGCCTCCAACGAGCTGAAATGTGCAGTGGAAATGTGCTCCTTTTTCTGGAGCAAAAGCAGGGAGTACTGACACTTGGGATCGTGGCTTAGTCATCCTGGCTAAGAGCCTGATATTAACTGGGATATTCTCTTCCTTCCTCCCAGTTTCGCTATCGGTTTTGTGCCGTGTGAAAACTACAGCTGGGGTCAGAACACCCAGCAAGGTGGTCTGTGGGGAGGGATCAAAGCCTTGGGCTCATGTTGGGCAGGGAGTAATTTCATTATTGAGCCAGCCAGGGTTCATAGACAAGGACCCCTCTAACAGGCTTTCTGTGAGCTGTAGCAGTTCACACACCCAGGCTACAGCAGGGGGTCACAAAAGAGATGCTGTAGAGCCCTGTTGCACTGAAAGACAGAAGAGCACCAGGCAGGTGGTGGTACACTTCAATCAATCAGCTTTCCTGGCCAGCCAAAAGCAGTGGTTGAGCTAGGAGGCGGACTGTCTGGTCAGGAGTGTTCTGGGGCTGGATAAGCAGGCTCTTGGCCACAGACTTTGAATTAGACTGTACAGGAACAGAGCTGAGCTCTTGTTTTGTATTTAATGTATGAGCCTGTCCTAGTACAGAGCTCAGAACCAGTCTGTGCCAGTTGGACTCCATGTACTGGAGGGCTGCTAAAGGCTGCTGTGAGCTGCCTTCCTCCCCTGAACACAGAATGCCCACAAAACCTTCCTGACAGTTCAAAATATCTAACCTGTTCTTTTAATGTCACCAGCCCTGTGGCAGGTGTTGCCTCAGCGTAACTGAAAGTGGATGTCTTTGTCCTTTGCAGGATGAGCAGCTGAAGATGTTAGTGAGCCATTATGGGCAGAATGACTGGAAGTTCCTGGCCAGTCACTTTCCTGTAAGTGACCCCGTGCCCAGCTGGGAATCCCAGTGTTTGCATGCTGCTGCTTCTCCTTGTGCTGGTTCCCTGTGTGTGTGCAGTGGAACTCTGTTCTGACTTCCCAGCTCCAAGCTGTGAAACCGGGAGGGAGACCTTGCACAGAGGGCTTTCCAGGGCAAATCTGTTGGAGCTGGGATGAGAAACTGAGGTTCCTGTCCTTGTGTCCAGTGCCCTGGGCCCAGGGCCTCCATACATATTCTCTATGTGCTTCTGCAGGTGTTCTGTGGGACAGCCTGTGTGTTTGGGGACTGCTGTCACTTTTGGAGCTTTTTGGGCCTCTGGAACCTCTGTTCTAACACAGGGCTGTTCCCATTCCTGTTCCCAGAACCGCAGTGACCAGCAGTGTCAGTACCGGTGGCTGAGAGTGTTGAATCCAGACCTGGTTAAGGGTCCTTGGACCAAAGAGGAGGACCAAAAGGTAAGTGAGGGCTGAGAGGATCAGTGTTGGGCTGTCTCTGTCTGCAGAGAGGGTGGAGATGCCAGACCCATGCTCAGGTGTTGCAAGCTGTGTGTAATTGTTCCCCATGGTGGATACCTGTGAGAGCAGCTCTGTCTGCCCTGCCCTGAGCAACCCAGGCAGCCGTGGTTGGGATGTGATGTGATCTAGGCCTCTGCAGGTAAACACCTTCTCCCTTTCACACAATGCTGCTACAGTAGGCTGCCAAGGGAGAGAGCTGAAAAGGGAATTAATTCATCTGCCTGCTGGCAGGTCTCCACCTGGCCTGGCCAGGTTGGGTCTAAGAGAAAATAAAACTGGCATTTCCTGTGCCACAGTAGGCAGGCTGGAGTGGATGTCTGAGGCTGGCTGGCTGAATCATGACTTCTGTGAGCCTGTTTCTCTGCTGATTCCACAGTCAGCTCAGAGGGGCCAGCTCAGACAGACTCATCATCTCGATGTACTTAAGAAAAGTTGGAGAGAAATCCAACTTTTACCAAAGTTTTCTGGTACAGAACATCCTAGGTTGGCAGATTCTCTATAAGACTTCTGCTCCCCCAGTTCTTTCCCTTTTGGTCCCATTACCTTATGTCAAGCCCTAAGGAAGCTTCTCCTGATGTCATTCCCCATTCTTACAGCAGAGCAGTTGTTGTCTGCTTTCCCCTTCCCTTTGCGTTGTCCTGACTCTGCCAGCCTACCCACCCTGGCCAGACTGGGCTCCAGCTCCCTCCTCCTTGCTTTGGCCCAGCTCCTTGGCCTCAGTTTGGCATCTTTGGTCCATTTGTCTGTGCTCGAAAAGGCAAGAGTCTGCAGCGGGGACATTTGTTATGTGAGCGTCACTTTTCTACCTGTACCTTTCAGCTTAGCACAGCTGGCCAGGGTAGAAATGTTCTTTGAGAGCTCTTCAGCCAGGATTTTGGTGATCTCAACATTGCAGGAAGTAGATTGTTTCATCCTGACTGTGCCCTGGACATTGTAGGAGCCCAGAACAGATTCAATGCCCGGAAGCATTTGAATTGGGGCTCAGGCTGAAGTGACAGAGCCCTGGGTGAAGGGGAAGAGGCAAAGTGGATGGTCCTTCAGTGAATTTGGCTCTCTCCCTGCATGTCCTGGTGCTACCAGGGCGTGGAGCTGCAGCCCTGTCTGTCCTGGGGGTACCACACTGTGAAAGGGAGCAGCAGCCCAGTGCAGGGCTCATGGGGACTGTTGTCACACAGCCAGGTCCTCGGAAGCAGGGAGGGCAGAGGAGCCTTGGAGCAGGTGGGACTTGGCCCTTGCTCAGAAGTTGGAATGTGTTTCTACATCTGAGCCCCTGCCAGTCTCCACCCCATCTTCTGTGAGGGGTTATCTGCATTCACAGATGCTCTGTGGCAAAATGTCTGCGTGGAAACAGCCTCTTAGAGAAATTTGGCTGAATCATTGCTCTCGTGAGGGTTGGAACACCTGATTGCCCTGCTGGGTCCCTCCAGCTCTTCCTCCAAAGGGGCCTTTCTTTGTCTGTCCTTACCTGGTCCCAGGAGAGGCGAAGAGCAAACCCTGAAGATGACTGTAATGACCTTCCCCTCCTTTATTCTATTTCCTTATTTCCCTGCCACTCTCTCCAAAGGTAATTGAGCTGGTTAAAAAATATGGCACCAAGCAGTGGACCCTGATAGCCAAGCACCTGAAAGGGCGGTTAGGGAAGCAGTGCCGGGAACGCTGGCATAACCACCTGAACCCTGAGGTGAAGAAGTCCTCGTGGACAGAGGAGGAGGATCGCATCATTTTTGAGGCCCACAAGGTCCTGGGGAATCGTTGGGCAGAGATTGCCAAGCTGCTGCCTGGGAGGTAGGACCCCTTTGCTCGCTGCTGCCTTCCCTGCTGGGTGGCCCGTGGAGATCCATGTGTTAGGGATGAGGCTGGGGAGTGGGTTTGAGCTGCCAGCTGTGCTTTAAAGCTGCTGTCAGTGATGGTTTGTTCTCTTCTGCTTTCTCTGCAGGACTGACAATGCTGTGAAGAATCACTGGAACTCCACCATCAAGCGGAAGGTGGACACAGGAGGTTTCCTCAGTGAGACCAAGGAGTCCAAGTCACTGTACTTCCTCGTGGAGGTGGATAACAAGGAGAGGCAAAGTCAGACGACAGCTGAGAGCCAGGTACTGCACCAGCACACTTGCAGCAGGCAGCTGGGTCAGTCCCCTGCCCTGCTAATGAATTTTGGAGCCGTTCATCCACCCTTCTGCTGCCTCACGCTGCCTTTGCCACAGCTTGGTGTCTGCACAGACAGTCTGTGCCTTCCCCAGCCTCCCAGATCTCTGCCTCTAGGAGCTAGAGGTGTGATGGGAGCCTGAATGTGTTATCCAGGCAGAGGACAGCCGTCTGCTAGAGCTGTTACCTTGCCAATCCCAGCACCAAGTCTGTCCTGGACGCTGAATATTCTTTTGGCTTCATTGTGCTGTTGCTGGTGGGAGAAGGAGGCTGCTGCAGACAGTGTGTGTGTGGGAGCAGGGTGAAGAGATACTGTGTTCCTTTTCTCTTAGACAGGAAGCAGGGAAGTACACCAAGTGATTGTTTTCATGAAGAAAGCATGTAGTTTTTGAAGGCAGGCTCCTGGAAAATAGGAAACGTAGAACTAGTGCTACATGCTCGGCCTAAGGACAACTTTTTCCTGGGACACTGTTAAGTGACATTTTCAATTAAATGGTCCTGTGCCCATTATGTTGCGTGGATTCCTGCTCAGTGTATGGGCCAGAGCAGTGAGACGGAACAGGGATGTGAAACAAACCCAGCGGCAGGTAGGAGAGTGGGCAGAGCTGAATGTGTCCAGGTGCTCTCTGTCCCCAGGACTTGACACCGTTCCCTTGCTTTCTGCTGATATCCGGACTTTCTCTGTTGTATGTGCCAAGAACGCCCTGCCGAACTGGCCAGTGGATGTCTCTGAAATAAAGGAAGAAGATGTCAGTGATGAGGAAGTGACGGGTGTACAGGAGCTGCCCTCGGAGCTGCCAGCTGCAGGAGTGGCAGAGCAGAACGTGGAGGGCACCCCAGATGATGCAGTGCCCGAGGATGGCACTTCATTGGTCGAGTCACCGTACAAATGGGTCGTTGAAGCTGCCAATTATTTGTACCCAAGTTGTGCCCCAGCCTTCAGTGAAGCTCTGGACATGATTGAATCCGTAAGTAACGGACCCCTGTTCCTCCAGTTATTGTAGGGAGGCTGATTCTCACCCTTTTTGAGTGAATTTACTGGGTCTTCTTGATCATCACCCTGAGGAGGACTGGGTCTGTCATTGCCTTGCAGCTTCCCCCTGTCTCTCTTCCAGAGCTGGATTAGACCTTTCCAGCTCCGCCAGCATTGCTGTGGCCTTGTAGAATTTCCTGGGTGCGTGTCCTTGTATGTGGGCTCTGCCTGTGTGTGGGAGGCTCTGAGTGCTGGCAAACCTGATTTCAAGCCCTTCTTTGCCAGCCAGAGTGTCTGTCCCCAGCTCTCGTTTTTGAATGGTTCAGGCCCGTGCTCACTGGCTTTCCTTTCTGTCCTGTCATGGGGTGGGATAGGACAGGATGGACTGGGAATAAGCCAAGCCCATTGTACTGTGCAGGACAGACCCCTTCACACTTGCATGATGCCACCATTTGCTTTCAGTGGAGGTAGCTTCACTGAAATTAGTTAACTTCAGCCAGTTAAGCAGTGCTGAGGTCCCCTGGGTGACAGAGGCACACCAGGGTGGGAGGCTGGCTAAAATCAACAGGGCACTTGGCTGCCATCAGGGGGAAGTTGCCTCTGCAGCCCCCAGACTGCCTGAGGTGCTTATGTTTTGTGAAGGAGTCACTTTGCCTGTGTGTGGGAACACCGTGTGTGCCTGAGGCTGAGAGCACATCTGTGGGCTCTAGGGGCCTGCTTGTATGGCACTGGGCATTGCTGGGGTGGGGCTGTGGAGCAGCTCATTTCTGAACTGGTCAGGTTGGTTTTAACCTGCTTTCAGCAGGGCAGGTTACACCAGAGCCCCATATCCAGCTTTACAGGTGTGCCCAAGGCTGGGGGTTGCTCTTGGGTGATAGTTACTTCATTCAGTCCCTGTCCCCAGCCCTCTGCCCAGCTGCTTTTTTTGTCCCCTCTCTGAGGGTGTGCAGCTGTTTGTGCAGCTGTGCTGTGAACCAAGGAGGGAAACCAGCCTTGCATAAATAGCAAAACCTGCCCCGTGCACATATGCAGCAGCTTTCATCTGGGTTAGATCCCTGCTCTGGCTCTAGCCGTGCCCATGGCAGAGGAGAGAAGGGCTTGAGCTGTCCCTAGCCAGGCTCCTTCCAAAGCTTGGTGCCATCTCACACCCCTGCTTATTTCACCTCCTAGCTCAGCCTGGCTGCTCAGCTTCCACCCTGGGCTGCTGCTGACGCTGTCCCTTGTGTGCAGGACCCTGATGGGTGGTGTGACCTGACCCAGTTTGACCTGCCCGAGGAGCCCTCGGCCAGTGGCAGCAGCGGCAGTGCCAGTCCGGCCAGGCCAGCGCCCGGCGAGGCGGCCCCGGCCATGCCCAGCGTCACCGAGTACCGCCTGGACGGCCACACCATCTCCGACCTGAGCAGGAGCAGCAAGGGAGAGCTCATCCCCATCTCCCCGCACGCCGAGGGCAGCTTTGGCACCCCGCCCTCGGTGCTGAAGAGGCAGAAGAAGAGGAAGATCTCCCTCTCGCCTGTCACGGAGAACGTCACCAGCACCAGCATGTCCTTTCTGGACTCCTGCAACAGCATGACACCCAAGGGCACCCCTGTAAAGACACTGCCCTTCTCTCCATCTCAGGTATCTTCCTGCCCTAATGTCGTATATTCCCATCAGCTCTGCCAGCTTTGTGTTCCTCCTGCCTCGAATGAGGCTGTGCCAGTGTGCAGAGCGTGTTCCTGTGCTAAAAGAAGGCTCAGAGCTGGTTTCTGGCACTGCTTCTCTTCAGCACTGCCCTTCCTGTGGGAGCAGCAGCCTGTCTCAATCTGGGAGTGCCTGCAGTTATAAGGAAACCCAGTTACCCTGTGTGAGGGGCAGGGTGCATGCCCAGTGAGGAAGGAGCCCCACTGTGATGGAGAGAACACTGCAGCTGTCCCCAGGGCACTGCTGTCCCCAGGGCATTGCTGTCCCCAGGGCATTGCTGCCCCAGCTGTGGGCAGCAGAGTGGCAAGAGTGAAAACTTTCTTTCCGTGTGTATTTGCAGTTCAGTTACACAGACAAGGGCAGCACACTTTCTGCAGGCCTGTGCTGCTGTGCTTATGAAAATGCTCCTGGCCTTGTCTTTGTTGCAAAAGGGACGCAGGACCTTTCAGCCTTTGCCCACAGTGTCCACACACGTGGTCTCCATCACCCATCACCTTGGAGCACTGTGGTGGTCAGACCCATGAGGGTCCCGTGGAAGTGGCCTCATATGGACAGTTGTGTCTCTAAATCAGAATAAAGGAGAAACAGAATAAAGGAGTTGCTGCATTCTCCAGCACAGTTCCCACTGCAGCTCTCTTGTCCAGACCCTCCCCAGCAGTGCCTTCCAGGCCTTTATTTCTGCTGTTTCTGCAGCAGAAAACATGGGGGGGCACCACAGGACAGTCCAAAATGCAGGTTCAGGTGGACCTTGAAGGGAAAGCCAGCAAGAAGGAAGAAATCAGAGTGGGACCCATAATGTACAGCTCTGCAGTGTAAAAGGCAGGAATGTCTGGAGTGAATCTGAGAAGGCAAGGTGCATGTCCTGCCTCAAGCTGAGCTTCAGCCATCAGTGAATATCACAAACGCAGTTTTTCTCTTCCAAGAGGCTCTTGGGTACAAACCCTGTTCCTTGCAGGAGCAGAGCTGTCACTTACTGGCTGTTGGGAAGTCAAACCCTAGCAGAGCTAACACAGTTTGTAGTTTTCCTCACACTTTAGGCTGAAGACAGCTCAATGCAAGACCTGTTAACTTGTACACTTTGTGTTACGTGGACTTCCCTCATGTTTGCCAGCCTGAGGCTGGAATAGACTGGGTGAGCTGGGATTACCAGTGCAAGGAGAGACTTCTCTCCCACTCTGTAGCTGGTAGCTGTGATAATTGTATCAGCTCATCCCTTATGGGAATCCCTTTATAGGTGTGAGGTACCTTCTGGCAACTTTCACGTGTGTGTCAGTGTACAGGGTTGTGAGTCTGTAACCCATCCTGCTTTGGGAGGGTTGTTCCTACTTCAGGGTTTCCCTCATACTTAGAAAAAAGTAATGGCTTGTGATGCAGTGCTGGGCTGCTTGAGACTGAGTGTCTTCAATTTTTCTTCCCTGTGCTGTGCAGTTCTTGAACTTTTGGACCAAACAGGACACACTAGAACTGGAGAACCCTTCCCTGACCTCCACGCCCGTGTGCAGCCAGAAGGTGATTGTCACCACCCCGCTGCACAGGGACAAGACCCCTCTGCTCCAGAAGAACTTGGCGTAAGTGCTTTCCTCCTCCCTGAGCAGTGTCCTTTTCCACACAGGAGTCGGGTCCAGTTCAGACGGAGCTCTCAGTACTTGGCATGGCATTACTGAGAGAGGGGCAAGGCAGGCTGGGGATTTCCTTAAAATCGGTGTTTTCCCCCCCAAAACAGCTCTTCTCTGAGCTGCAGGGAGTGAGTGCCCAGGCTGCCTGGGGGCACAGCCAAGTGACCTCTGTTGTGCTCAGCTGCTGGGTGGGTTGTGGCCTTGTGTGGGTTCCAGCCTGTCTGATCCCTTGTCTTTCCCATTCTGGTTCCAGGTTTCTCACACCAGATCAGACATATGTGGTGGACAACACACCTCACACTCCCACGCCTTTCAAAAATGCCCTGGAGAAATACGGACCAATTAGACCTCTGGTAATTATTGGGCAGGGTGTGGGGCTGATGAGTGCAAATGAGACATGGAGGGGTGGGAGGTTGGGGCAGGGCTGTGAGCAGACTTCTATCTGTGCCAGAACTAAGGGCGGTGTGGTAGTGCCAGGTTGAGAGGGGAGGGATGAAGGGGACATTGTCACAGTGATCATTTCATTGTGAGGAGCCACAGGACTTTTAGCTCCTCTGTAAACCAGCTAAAAATGCCAAAAGCTGCCCTTGAATCAGGCTGCAGTGCTTGGCTACTGATGACCTTGAGGAAAAGCAGGGAGATGACCTGCCTAGGCCTCCCTGAGGAGCTGGATCTCCCAGGTGTTGTGTGCACACACTGGTCTGCTGATGGCACACGTGAGGTTCAGCTGATAAGTCTCTTGTGCCTGGGTCAGGCTAGCAGAAAACTTGTCATATCTTTTCCAGCTGGGAAGAAAATAGGTTTTTGTGTTTGTCCTCCCACTGTGGGCTATTCTGACCCCCTTGTCCCTTCAGGGAAACACTTGTCAGCCTGCCCAGCATAGAGATTTTGACTGCCTTGTGCTCTCTCTGCCTTTTCACCCCAGCCCCAGACTCCTCACCTGGAAGAAGACTTGAAGGAGGTACTCCGCAGTGAAGCTGGCATCGAACTCATCATCGAGGATGATGTGAAGCCTGAGAAACAGAAGAGGAAACAAGGGGTGAGCTGGCTGTGCATCCAGTGCCAGCTGCTGAGCTGCCCTGTGCTCTTAAGGAGTGTTTGGCTGGTTTTATTCACCCTGCTATTGATGCCATGTTTTTAGCCTTGTGGCTGCTCTCTTTTAATCAGCAAGAGGTGCCTGAGGGTAAGGCCTGCTTAAAATACTGCCAGGAGTGTCCTGGTTTATGCTGAGCTCAGGGCTTGCTGACACCCGTGGAGCACCTGGGGCAAGCTGGGCTCCCAGAGGGCTCTGAGCTGGTATGAGAAGTCTCAGTTTCCTGGTCACCTTCCCTTCCTACTAAAAGCTCTTCCTAGCTGCTGGCTCGAGGCGCCAGGAGCGGGGCACTGGAAGCTGCTGTGCCCTGTGGTGGGGAAGGCTGCACACACCTTCTTCCTGAGGTGGTGGTGCCGTGCAGAGCTGGGGTGATGTGGCCTTGGTGTGCACCCTGGGCCCTCGGGATGGCCCTTTCCTGGGTGGATCCATGGTGACACTGGTTCTCCTACGCCCCCCAGTTGCGCAGGAGCCCCATCAAGAAGGTGCGGAAGTCTCTGGCGCTGGATATTGTGGATGAAGATATGACACAAAACCTGCCTGCCCTCCCCAAGACTGTGTGTTTCAAAAGAGCCCAGGTGAGGGGTTGTGTGCCCAGAGCAGGGGCAGAGCTGGCTCTGCTCTGACAAAACTGTGCAAAGCAGCAGAAGCAGCCTGGAGCTGCCTTTGAACCGTCCATGTGGATATAGGGCTGGATTTCTCCTTTCCTTACACTTTCCTTTTTCTCCTGGTGCAGCCTGTGAATTTCCTGTCAAGGTCCCTGAACCTCTCCTCCTCGAGCAGGAAGAATGACAGTGGTTTGCTCAACAGAGCCTTCGTGCAAGTGCAGCCAGAGAAAATGTCCTACAGGAAAATGCCGAGCCACTTCAGGCCACCAGCTCCGGTAAGCCCTGCAGGCGCTGCCCTCCCAGGCAGGGGTTTATCTGGCACACTGCCCTTGTCCCTTGAGGAGTGAGGGATGGAGCTCTGAACTCCTGCATGGGCATCCCTACGCTGCTAGGGCTGTCTTTACATGGAGGCTGGGAGATGCTGAGCCACAGATGTCATTCCACATTCCTTGAAACCACAGTTGTGGCCTGCTCAGCATGTTTGGCCCTGATTTCCTCATGGGAATTCACACCCATCAAGGAATTTGGATGACTGCTCTGGCAGTAAAGTAAACCTTCGTTTTTCCAGTGAGCACCCCTTGGGTGGACAGCAGCAAGCTCATCTTTTTTGCTTTTCAGGGCAGAGCAACTCTGAAGTGCTGTATAAAGGTTAGACAGGAAGGTATTTCCCACCCCTGTGTTTTTTAGGGTGTTTCTGGGTTGTGGGGAAGGCTGTGTGCCATAGGCTGGCGTTATCCTGCTTCATCCTGACCCCGTGGCAGTACAGAGCCCCAGCTGGCACCTTGCACCTTGTGCTGAGGTTGGTGCTGTTACAGCAGCTCTGTTCCTCAGCTCTGCACCGTTGGAACTGGGTTGAGCTGGAGTCACAGCAGCCTACAAATGCCCTCTGGGGCATAAACAGGTCTCTCTACAATCGTCACCACTTGCAGGCAGGATGCATTTGAAGGAGGGTATCCCTGCTTTGCTGGGCAGTGTAACTCAGGCATGGGGATTGTGACCATCATTTTGTAGGTGTTTGTAGGTTGAGTCATTGGCTGTCTCTTCGAGCTCCAGTGAGGGTGGAAACATGTGCTGTCCTTGTTGGGGGGTTAGACTGCAGCTGGGAGCTTGTGTGAGGGTGTTTTCCCACCCCAGGAAGAGCCCAGGGGCAGTGTTGTCCCCAGGAAGCTGCAGTGAGGAGGGATCTGTCCCTGTCTCATGAGAGCTCTTCTGACAAATAAATACTCCTCAGCCAGAGTAATTCCTTCCCCTTCCTCAAATAAACCCTGCTTAAACACTTCCATTTCTCCTCCTGTCCTCACCAGGGTTGTGTTGCTCTGAGAGCTAATAGCTCCATATAAATAAACTTTGGGAGTGACTTGAGGGTGACAGAGAGGCAGCTTGTGTGGTGCCAGAGCTCAGGTGTGCCGTGAAATCCCACTGCCACAGCCAGCAGGGCTCTCTGTGCTGCTGCTGGGCCCTGGGGATTTATTGTGCTGCTCTGGTGCTGCTGGCAGGCAGCTCTTTATTAAGGAGGCTCATCCAGCTCTGGGCTGAGCCTCAGTGGGCCCAAAGCTGCTCTGTGGCTGTGTGGGATGTTCCTGCTGTGGCAAACACTGGAGCCCTGGCTCCCTGCAGTGCATGTGGACAGCTGTTTCCAGCTCAGGGCACTGCCTGTCTCCTGGCTGCACCTACCACAGGGGTCTCAGAGGCTTTCCTGGAGTGCAGAAACACCTCATGGGTGCCCTTTCTCTGAGCAGAGACCAAAGCACAGCTGAGTTTGGGATCTTCCTTTGTGCTGTGGGGTCCTGTTGAAATTGAAGGCACCAAATTGCTGTTAAGGATGGCATTTGATCAAAATAGACGTGGGGCCGAGCAGCTCCTGTAGGAATTGAAGTGGTTGGCAATAAACTCCAAAGCTGTGCTTGAATTCCTTCTGGAATCTCTTCAGGGCAGTGAGTTTTAATAGATTTGTGCTTTGGAGTTTTTGTCTTGAGGCAAGTAAGGGAAAGCCCTGGAAGGGCAAGTGGATTGTCTTGAGATGGAGCCCTCACCTGGGAAACTGCTGAACCTGAACCCCAGGAATTAGCACCTCAGCTGTGAGGAGCAACTGGTGGTGTGCAAGTTCCTCCTGGCTGCCACATGGGTTCTGAAGTTTTATTTCCCTTGTTAGTTTTGTTTATTTTTGCAGTCTTCTAGAACAGGATGTGGACAAGGTGTTTGTCCTCTCCCCTGACGTTGTGCACATCCTCTCTTCTCCTTCTGCAGATGACCAGGGCTTGGAAAGCAGTGGCCTGTGGTGGAACCCAAGACCAGCTCTTCATGCAGGAGAAAGCTCGGCAGTTCTTGGGCACATTGAAACAGAGTCACACATCAAGGACCTTAATCTTATCATGAAGGATTGCTCTGCTTTTTAATTTTATTTTTTAAACTTTTTTAATGAGTGGAGGGGGAACCACAGGAAAAAGTATCTTCTGCCAGGTCTTAGTATGTGGGAGTGGATTTTTTTTTCCCTTCAGTTCCCAGGTAGATCTATATTGTAAAAAATTGGGCTAACTGCTGGCTAGTGTGTGGAATGCAAGCTTTGGGATCATTATGGAAAGGCAAACGAGGGAGGCTTGGACAGCTGACAGCATGACCTCTCTGTGCAAGACATGAGTTCTGGAAAAGTGGAAGCAGCAGCCGTGTCCCACCTCGGAGCAGCACGTGCAGCAGGTGGTGGAGACCAGCCTCACAGCATCCCTGGATTCCTGCTGCTGCTCTGCTACCTCAGGAACGGCCTTCTGAAGGTTCCTGCCCCTGCTCGAGCCTCCCTCCTGGCTTTCCCCCGGGGATGGAGTGTCCCCCTTGGCTGGAGGAGGGCGTGGTGCTGTGGGGTGACCTGTGCCTGGAGCCCCTTGCTCCCCGTGGGGCTGCTCTGTCCTGCCGTGGCTCCAGCGGGGCCTCTCCCCACGACTGTGCTCCCTCTTCCAATAAATGATGGTGCTCACATCCCTCGGCCTCTGCCTCACAGCACTCGGGGAAGGCAGCTGCATGCTGGGTTTTGTGTGGGCTCTGCGCTCTCCGGGCGAGCTGTTGAATTCCTGCTGGCTCCTCAGCAGGGAGGAGTAGGGATGTTCCCCCCACCCACCCTCTTTGCAGTTTCATCAGCTGTTTAGCAATTTTGGCTGCTTTATGGGCAGGTACCACGGTGTGTTGGAGCTGGGGCTCGCTGGGATCCCTGCAGAGGTGCAGGGATGGATAGAGGAGGCTGGAGAGAGAGCAGCAGGAGTGTGTGGTGTAGCAGAGCCGGTCTGTCCCCCTTCCTGCGAAAGCTGAAGTTGCATCCATGTAGCTGTTCCAGTGTGGGAACAGTAGCACTGCCCTGGTTTGAGGCAGCCAAGGATGAAATGTGGTGATCTTAGCAACATATTAACTTTGCAATTGGAAAGGTGTTGGGAAAACTGAGGAGCAGCTCAGCAGAGCAGGAAGAGCTTTTTGGGTGAGCTGTGCTGTGCTTTCCTTGGCCAAAGCTGTCCTGGCAGATCTGCCCCGGCTGGGGGTGTGCACACAGCAAAGATGTGCTCACCCCAGGGTGCAAAACCAGAACTGGGCTCTACAAACCTCGTTTCAGGTTGTGGCTTATGCTGGAAATAGAGTCAAAAAATCCTTACTGACAAACTTGTTAATAAAACCTTGGATCTTGGGAAGTGAGGGAGGTTTAGAAACCCAGCTCATTTTTCATTTTTACAAGCTCGAGGCCAGAGCAAATCCATGAAGCAATTTTTATTTCTGTTTCTCAGTGTTTGCTTTGGAAAGATGGCTGGGACCACTTGTCTGGAAGCCTGGCTTTAACTGCCCCCATTCTGGTGTTATTTTAAGAGAAATTGTCATAAACCCATCCCTCTCTGCTTGGGCTTTGGTGGGCTGGGCTGGTCCTGCACTGTGTGGCTGCACAAACCCAAGCCTGGAGTTGCAATTCCTTCCTGGAGCTGACACGAGCTGGGAGCTCTGAGCAGCCAAGGGCTGCTGGAAGATAAATCAGGGTGTGAGCCCGGCACCTCTGTTTGAGAGCTGCCCCCAAATTAAAGGAGGATGAAGCTGAGAATATTAACTGTAAATCCAGGTGCTGCAGGCATTGTAGAATGTTTGCTGAGAGACTGAGGGGCAGAAAAATACCAATGCCTAGGACAGTTAATGAGTAAAAAGACAATTAGCTTTTGATTGGAAAATGGAGCTTCTTCTAGTGTGGAGGTTGCCAGCCTGGCTTGATGTCCTGGGGCCCAGGAACAGATGTTGCTCTACAGGTGGGGTAAAAAAGGTTACACTTGCTTGGCTTTTCCTGATAGTTTGGATGCTCTGCTTTCTTCCCAGTGAAAACCTTATAGAGGTTGAACTTCCTGCTGGCTGTGGAGCTCCTGGACTGGAGCTGGAGACCTTGAGGGGGAGTTTTGGTGGAGACCCCTCTCAGTGCAAGGCTGCCTGTCCCTGGCTGATGTCCCTTCGGAGCCTCTGCAGTCACACAGCCTTCTCAGGCTGCACAACCTTCATTCACAAAGCAAAATCTGGATGTTTAATTCAGCTTTAAATGAAAGACCAGGATGAAAGTGTTCCAGGAGCATTGGCTGTGTGTGGGAATCCCTTCCCATGGCCCAGCTTGCTGCACAAACCCCACGTTGCTGCTTGATTTTTAATAGTTTGCCTTTCGGTATTTTGCATCCCACAACAGAAATTAATCCCTGTTTGAGTCCAGACATGGAAAAGGATTGATTTTTACCAGGAGTGGGAAGGGAATTGCATAGCTGGAGCTCCTGGGTCATGGCAGTGCCCTGACTGCAAACAGGATGTTGTTTCCAGCTGGGACAAGGCTTAAAGAAGTTGGGAAAAGCAAAAACAATGGGGTAAGGAGATGAAAAAAAGGACATCCACGGTTTTTTATTGGCAGTCTGGCTTTGGAATGGAGCCTGATGGAGCTGAGGAGTGCTGAGCTCACACAGCTCCACGGTCAGCAGTGTGGGATCTGCTGTGTGTCCCTCCAAGGGCTCTCAGCTGCTGGGCTCCTTCCTGCTGCCTGGAGGGATTTCACAGCCTTTTTATCTCGTTTTCACAGCTAATTCTGCTAAAGCCTGTGCAAATAGCAGGTTGCTCACAGGGGACTCTTCGGCTCCACACCCATGGGGAGAGAGATCTGACCGTAGAGGAATGTGAGCAGTGTAATTCCTCATATTTTGGGCATTTCTTGCATCTGAAGGAAATACAAGAAAAAGAACTGATGAGGCTCAGCTGGGGAGCAGGGCACCAGGCCAGCCCTGGCAGAGCAAGGGCTCTGTGTGCACGGGGTCCATGTTTTGTGCTCCAGGGCTTTGGTGTTCCCCAAACAGGTGTTGGCAGCTGCTGACCTGGCTGCAGTTCCTGCTGCACCCCAGACCTGCCCTGCTGCCCTTCGGCAGCTCCTCAGCAATGGGTGTGAGGGCACAGAGCAGAGGAAATTCTCCGTTACAGGACCATTGGTAGCTCAGTATCAGTTGGTCACATCTCAGTGACCAACTGAGTGACAAAGTGACCAACAGTGACAAAGCTGGCTTTGTCACAGCTCGGTGCAGGAAAGGCCCCTGTGAGGAGTGCAAGGGGATGCTGAGGTCGGGGTGGGGTGTCCAGGGTTTTTGCTTTGCCAAAAAATGCCTTGATCCCGGGGATTACCGACAGCAGCAAAGTGCCTCCTCTCCTGCCTTTGCTTAGGGTATTCATCGAGTAGTTGCTCAGCAATAACCTTGTAAAATTTCCCATGTGCTTTTTTTTGCTGCTCTAACCTGCGGGTTTAGAGGTTTGGGAAATTAAAAGGATGGTTTTAGCCGGGCAGACATGTGCTGAGGGTTAGCTGAGCAGCTCCTGGGTTTTGCTGGAGATGGAGACCACTCCAGCTAGGAGCTGGCTGCAGCTGGACGGGAAAATAACTGTGCTTTGGAAACTTAAAATCCTGCCTGGCCCTGTTTCTGGAGTGAGGAAACTGCAGTTCTTCATCTCTGCCTGAACAGAATAATCAAATATTAAAATACGGTACTAGGCCAGGGGAAAGCGTTTTGCTGTGGAAACCAAAGGGTCCAGGGTGAGGAAATAAATGTTTCCACTGGGAAAACGGTAGGAATCAGAAATTTCAGGGAGTTAAAACCCATGCTGTGAAAAGGCTCAGCAAAACTACCCAGGGGACAAGCATAGGCTCACCTCCCCTGGCCATGGGCAGCCTCTGGCCTGCACAAGGGTAGCTGGCAGTGGCCCAAATCATCACCTGGGTTGTGTGTGACCTGGTGACCCAACAGCTTGTGACAGGCAAATCTGATACTTCATAGCAGGTTTGTGTTCATAAATGCATTAGCTCTGCTTTGGTTCGGTTTTGTTTTCCCAAGATACTGAATAGAGAAATAAATAGATGGTGCATTCCTAACCCCCACTAGAGTTTTTCAAAATTTCTTCAGTTTTGGAAATCTCACTCACTTTGACTTTGAGCCAGCCCAGGGAATGGGATGCCTTCCACAGTGGTGTCTTTAAAGGTGTGATTTGGGGTTTTGGGGGGGTTTTTGGTGCCGATGTGCTGTGCCCAGTCCTGAGTTCAGCCAGGGGCACTGGGCTGCTGAAAGTGCCTAAGTCAGTCCATTAGGAAAGGGAGAGCCCAGTGTCTGGCTGTGGAAATAAAGTGAGTTATCTGTAATTGTACAGCAGGTAACAGGTGCCAAAATTGCTGTCAGATCTGCAGAAAAGGGCCAGATAAGACGAAAAAAATAAATAATGACTTTAGATTCAATTCTGCTGATGTACTCGTCTATTCCCAGGGTCAGTGTAAATCGAGGTTTGAATTAAGCCAGAACAGCCCAGTTAATGTCTAAACCTTCCATTTCTCAGGCCCTGCAGAAGCAGACAAACACAAAATCAATATTTGCTCTAACTGTTGCTAAGTTTTCTTTACAGATTAATTTCTGCCTAATAATCCCTGCAGCTCTCTGGGGCCCTCCCTGCCATGGCTCCTGTCCCGCCCTGTGGCTCCCTCCCAGCCCGTGATCCCGAGGGGATGTGTGAGGACCCTGCCTGACCCCCCTCCTGCAAAACCCACCCTGCCCTGCCTTCAGGGGAGCAGCCAGCATCCTTCCATCTCAAGGAAGAAAATCTTTTCCCCCCTCTCTGGATGTCGGGCAGAGAGAGTGCAGCACGCCCCACGCTGTGGAAATGCAGCTGGGTTAACATCCAGCTCTCCACGCCGGACCCGTGTGGAGCCAGGGGACGATTCTGTCCCTTATTAGAGTTATTTCTGGTTTGGAGGATTATTCTCTGCTCCTGCCACTAAGGGGGAGTGTTGCCACGCCGTGGAGCAGCCGGATGAGCCCGAAGCAGAACATCCTTTCCCTCCTGGAGAGGTGGGAAAGGCAGGAGAGAAGCGGGGATCGCCACAGCATCACCCAGGAGAGGGCAAACACCCTCCTGTTCTGTGTCAAACTGGGGACTGACACGAATTTCAGCCCCATGGCTTTGATGTAGGCTTAGAGGCCCCAGCAGGATGGAAACTGGTGACGAGTGGGGAGGGCATGATGAGGATGCAGGTGGGTGGAAGGACTCTGCGCAGTCTGGTGAAATGAGCTTCCCTGCTACAGCAAGGAGTGGATCCAGAAGAGAAGAAATGGCCCAAAACTGCCAGTGGAAAGGGGTCCCCCCTGCCTGGAGAAGAGAGTTACAAATGGGGCTCAGAGGCTCATGGGGGTAGGGCAGTTCACGGTCTCTGCTTCTGGCAGCTTTCTGTGGTGTGATGCTCGTGTCATCCCTGACGTGCTCCAGCTGACCTCGAGGTCACTCCCCTGCCCTGTGGGAGGCACAGAATGTGTGTGCAGCTCAGACCTTTCCCTCCTCAGAACCCCAGCCCCCCTGCCTATGAACTGCAGACAACCCCCTCCATCCCTTTCTTACCTTTCCCTTCACAGGGTTTTGGGATGTACAGATGCTGACCATGCTTGTTTACGGCTTGCTGGGGTTAGAATTGTGAGTTTTCTTTAGAAATATGTTCCCTTTTCAGTTTCTTACTTCACTTCAAATGTCATCCTTTTTCTCTTCTTCTTTCAGGGCCACCCAGGGATTTTATTCACAGAATTGGAATGAGCTGCAGAAGGGATAAAGATCATTCATGGGAACCTTGAAAGAATTGCCTGAGCTCTATGAAACGAAGATTAAAAATAAAACAGGGAGGTGAAGCACAGGCTCCAGCACGAGCTTCTTATAAATACTTGTCCATGAAATCAAGAGCTCTTCCCGGCGTGCTGGATGGTCTGCACGGGGAGGACCTGCTGTATCCATCCCAGGAGGGGATAAATAGGAGCACAGCTCCAGGGCAGGGACACTCAGCAGGCTGGAAAACCTTCCAGCTCTTGGGGAAACACATTTGTGCTGCCTCCTCCCCAGGCAAAGGGACAGGAGAGCACTGCCGGGCGTGGTTTCGGAGCTGTGGCACCGGCAGGAAGCTCCAGCTCCTGGGGAAGGAGAGGGGAGAAGGAGCAGGAGGAGGAAGCTGTAATCCCTCGCTGCCTTCAGGCACAGCTTGTGGCGCTTTTGGTGCTGGTGTCAGAGGAAGGGCCGTGCTTTGCCTCCCACCTCATGGGACCCCCTGGCCAAAGCCCTGGGGCTGGTCACTCCCAGCCCTCAGCCCGTGTCCAGGCTGCTGCTTCTGGCTCTCGTATCCTCCCATCCCATCAACAGAATTCTTACAGAGCACTTTCCTCCAGACCGGTATTACAGATATTTTCCAGGTCAAACCCAGCCAGACCCCACATTTTTGTGCATCCAAAGCTGTGAAATCCTGAGGAGAAAGGCCTGATCTGGTGTTGTGCTGGCTCTCTGTGCCCAGGCAGAGGCTGTGACCCGAGGGATGGTGCCTTGTTGAGCTGTAAATGCCCGGGAGATGCTCTCTGGGTGCTCCCTGTCAGCTGTCCCCTTGCAGCTGCCGCGGTTTTGGGTCAGGCAGGGGATTCACACGTGGTATTTATGTCAAAAAAGCCACTCTGAAGCATAACGTGTTTGTGCAGCTCCTCCTGTTGCCTTCCCTGGGTAAGTGACCTCGAGAGGTGTCTTTTAAGATAAAGTGAGGGGAGGTGAGCATTTTTTGTGTTTGATAAAAGGCCGTGCTGTGTCTGTCGTGGGTGTTTTGAGCATTCTGTGGCTGGCTGGAGATTTGCTGAGTTTTCCCTGTTATCAGGACAAGCCACCCTGAAATGCAAAACGTTCCCCATCTCCCTCCTATTTTTTTAGGATTCCAGTTCGGGGTTTTACTGGTGCCCATCTGACTCTGGCCTGGCTGTTGTCTCCTGCCCCTGTGGGCACAGCACTGGGCCAGGGATGATTCCAGGGCATCAGATGGACTTTGGGAGATGGAGAAGGAGCCAGGTTGTGGTGGGAAACTGGTGAGAGCACAGTGGGAGGGTGCAGGAAGGACAAAGAGCTCCAGCTCTCCATTGGACAGGAAGGCAAAGCTGCTGTTTCTAAGGATAAGTCCTGCTCCTGGGGAAAAAAAAAAAAAAAAGAGCCATTTTAGGTATTGCTGATAAGGAATCAACTAAATTCCTCCTTTCTGGGTCCCCATCTCTGGAAGAGATCACTCAGCTATTCAGCTAAGGCTTAGCACACGGGGCTTTTGAAAACATCTTGCTGCAAGTGCTTGGAAAATGCTATCATTTAAATCCATAATAGCTCTGTTAGGGAACATGCCCCAGGCATGCACATCAGCTCCTGGTGGTGCTGTGTGTGTGTCTGGCACCGCTTCCCATCGCCCAGGCCGTAAATAACAGGAATCCAGCACACCACCAGCCTGCCTGGGCTTGGAAGCAGCTCAGGCCACGGGCCAAAATGTGGTCCAGCGTGCCCAGGTGGGCTCCCAGCCAAGGCTGGGGCTGTGTGACAGAGCCTGGTGTCCCCCCAGATGAGCTGAGTGTCCCCCCATCTGCTGCTGCCAGTGGGTTGCTCATCCTGCGCCCGCTGGGGTGTCTCTGCTGGGTGGTGGGGGAGGCAAAGCGAGGTGGGAAGGCACCAATTTGTCTTTTTCTCAGGGAAAAGTAAATTTCTGAGAGCAAACCTGAGCAAACAGCTGGGTGCCCTCAGCTCTGTGGGCCAGACACGTCCGTGCCAGCAAACCCTGCTCGTGCTGAGCTTTTGGTGGCAGTACTGAGGTTAGAGAGGGAGCTCTGTTAGCCCCTCTGCCAAGGCCTCCGTCTTCTCATAAAATATGGATCTGGGAGATCTGGAAAGCTCTGCTGCGGTTGCTGAAATGCTTTTACACCACGTATTGCTTGCTGCTGCCCACATGCTCGTCTGAATAATCCTAAGTTTCTTCTAAAATTGTGTTTATTACACACTGCTATGGTGACACACTGTCCTGCGCTGTGGAGTTCCAGGCTGGAATTCTGCTCTGGGCGAGCAGCTGATTCCTGGGGGGCTGCTGGGGAGGAATGGGAGGGAAATCTTCCCACAGCCTTTCTTCTAGGCTCCCCCTGGCCAAGACAGCATCACAGAAGGTAGCACAGAGATTAATAACACGATCATCTTTCTTGTGTGCTTTGGTAAGCAAGCTAATTAATAATGATGGGTCAACAGTTTTTAGGATTTTAGGATTAGCCCCAGGTTTAGAGGAGGATCATGTGCACGTCTCAGCTGCAGCGTGCAGATGCGGGCAGGTGTGTGGCAGTAAATGATGTATGACCCACATATTAAAGCAGATTTTTTTGTCTTTAAAAATAAAAAAGTTTATGGACTTAATCCTCTTCCTCCACCACCTGCCCTAGTTTATTCAATCCCTCTTATTTAGGATAAAAATAAGACTTCAGTGTTAACAGGTAGCTGATGGCTTTGGGGGGAGGTGGCCCAGCCCCCAAAGCCCCACGTTACTTTAAGAATTGCCTGCCTTATGTGCTGCAGGGGTGAATTACAGCTCAGGAGCTGGGGACAGCTCCTGTCCCAGCAGACCGACAGAGGCTCTGTCCTGCTTCTCTCACCTCAGCTCTCCTCCACCCCAGCCCCAGGGCAATGATCGATGCATGACAGGGGGTGCATTTAGCAGAGCCCTCTGAGGAGTGCCAGGCAGTGAGTGTGGGCTCCCTGCCTGCCCTCCTGGAGCCTGCCTGCTCTCCTGGTGCCCACCTTCCTGCTGGCGTCCCACACACACAGTGCCACGGATAACAACAGGGTAATCAGCCCATAAGCTGCTAACTAAAATATAAATGTACTGCAGTGGGAAGGGGCCTGTGTGCTGGACCTTGACATGCCCTGTTTGCACAGCTGGTCACACAGTCACTGCCCAGCAGCAGCTCTGTGCTGCACGGGGGGAAGCCTGAGGGCTCCCATGGCTGCAGGCTCCCCGAGCTGCTGGTCCTTGTGTGTCCTGCTTCTCCCTGCTTCATCCCAGCAGCTGCAGCAGAGCTAGGGATAAGGTCTTGGTTCAGTTTATACCGAAATGGTGTCTAAAGGTGCTGGTTGGGGTGTTTGGGGATGAGTGAGATGACCCATCTGCTGTGGGGAGCAGTGATGGGTGTGACCTAGCGGGGACAAGGGGGTGGCCAGGGAGCTGCAGCCTCTGGAGGCCCTCGGTGACTCCTCCCCGCAGCCCCGGCTGTGAGCTGAGGATTTGCTCAGCCCCCCTGCACGTGGAGCTGTGGGGGGCTTTGGGTTAATCGCTGTTTGCCAAAGTGCTTGGAGATGATCAGGAGAGCTGCAGGCTCAGGAGCTTTGTGTAATGTCAGACGCTGACAGAGCCTTCTCTCCCCGCTGCCTGCCCTGCGGCCTGAGCAGATCCAACGTTTGCTCAGGTGGCCGAGTCAAACACGGTCAGCACCCGCTACCCACGGCACACAAACCAGGGCTGAGCTGCAACAGTTAATTCCTCTTACAATGGGCACAGAAAGTCAAACAGAGAGCACACGAATGAGGTAGCTCTATTTTACAGAGACTATTCCCAGGGAAGCTTCTCACCACCTCTTCTGGGCAGGGGCTGCCCTGCAGACCATGGCTGATGCTTTGTCTCCATGTTTAAAAATGCCCAGCGATTTTCTCCTAATTTTTCCCATCTCCAGACAGCTGTACCTGTTCTGAGTGCCTCTTTCCCTCAAGCTTTGATCCTGAAGCGAAGTCTGAGTTGTAGAAGTTGTTGGTGCTGGGATGAGTGTGGTGACAGGAGCCCAGGGTGCTGCTGAAGCTCAGTGTGAGTTGGGTCAGGGCTGGTGTAGGGTTGTTTGGTGTGATGCTTAGTGCAGTTCTCACAGCAACCCTCCAGGGCAGGGAAATAATGTGATATGGGGGAGATGAGTGTGGGGGTCTGTGCTGGGGATGCTGGACCCCCCTCTTGAGCTCTAATGGAGCAACACACCGGTCCCTCTATAACTGGACAGAAATTAAGAGTAGGGAAACCCCTGGGGAGGCAAACCTGCTTTTCTGGGAAACATCTCCACCGCAAGCACTGAGATGCACAGGGTTCCTGGGCTTGGAGGGGGCAGCAGTTGCCTTTCTTATCCTGGTTTTCTGAGAAAAGCAGCCCTGGCGTGTGGGAAGAGGTGCTCCAGCTTTGTTTTTATTTGCTGAAGAAGGGATCTTCCAGCAGCTGCATTAACGGCTTTCTAGGGCCATTCATTAACCTGACAAGTCAACCAGCAAACCCAGAGCAATGATTCTACCTGCTTGCCGTGACGTCTCTTTTTACCCCAAAAAACCTTCCCACTCCTCACAGCTCAGCTGATGGATCTGCCCTGAGATGCAGGGAAGGGTATCTCCAGAACGATGAATCCACATCAAGAGATTTGTGAGCAGCCAGCCAAACAATTCCAGACACAGAGACACAAGAAAGAACATCATTCCCGAAAGCACTGCATTATTGATTAAGCATTTGTGATCCATAAAACATAGTAAAACCGTGGGGCTGGCTGCAGAATGAATTCTACTAAAAAAAAGGTCGTCTTTTACTGTCTCTGGTCCTCAAGGACGAGGGTAAAGCAAGTTTAGCACCAAGCAGGAATTCATTTGTATAATAATGGTTTTTGACGACTCACAAAGGTTATTTTATGATTAGCTATCTAATTATAAAATGGCCAACAATTTCATCTTATCCAAATCTGCATCAGCTAAATCACAAAATGCCCTTGTTTTATGCAAATTCTGGAAATATTGCTCCCTTAACCTCCCAACCCTGCTGTCTGTCACTGCTTGTGCAGACCATAAATCTCAGGGCAGTGCCAGAGCTGGATTCAGCTGCAAGTAAACCAGGCTGGATTGATTCCACGGGAATATCTGGCAGTGGTGAATGATGGTGGAGGTGCAGCACGGGGCAGATGTGCCTGTGTAACCCCATGGCACGGCCCCAGCCGGGCTGCCCTGCCTGGGGAGCTGCTGCAGCTGGCACAGGGAGGTAGGAGAGTGTTCCTAGGGAAGGGCTGATCAATCCCCCGCGGGGCTGGAGAAGTGAGATGTCCTCGCTCTCCAGATCTGCACGCTCCATCCTTCCTGGCCCTCCAAACCACAGAATGGTTTGGGGTGGAAGGGGCCTTAAAGATCCCCTTGTTCCAACCCCAGTGCTGTGGGCAGGGACACTTCTCTCAGCCCAGGTGGGTCAGGGCCCCATCCAGCCTGATCTTGAACATTTCCAGGGACAGGGCAGCCGCAGCTTCTCTGCTGAGAGCACCCCCTGGTTTCTCTCTGCTTTAATTTCTCTTGGTCAGTTGGGGTCAGGAATATTTTCCTCCTGGGTCTGAGGAGCATTGCTGAAAGGTCCTGCAGTACTGGGCCATGACACACAAATTCCTGCTGTTCTTGTTCTCTACAGCACTGCAGGGAGCGAGGGCGGGGGAAACTGAGGCACGGGTTTGCTGTCCTTTGAGGTGGGCACATCCGAGACTCGGGTGTAGGCGGGCAGGGGACAGATCAGAGCTGCCCCAGGAACACTGTGTGTGTGTATTTTGTGGCTTCCTTGCTTGGAAGAGATGCTGACTCCCCACGCCTGAAATTTGTGAAGAAGGGATGATAGGAAAACCTTTCATATATTTTTTTCCAATTTTATGAATAACAAAGCAAAGGAATTTGTTGTTTCAGACAATCAGCTACAATTCTCAAAACCAGAACATTTTGGCTACTCTTGGAGAGGACTGTTCCTCCAAAGAGTGCAACTTTGGCCACAGCACCAGAGAGGGCAATACTGAAGTGAAACAGTCTGAGCCTGGTGATTGGTGCAGAGAAGGACAGAAATCCCCACGTGTTTTCCATTCCCCAAATCAGGTGTTTGGGGATTTTTTGGCCACTATTCACTTTCCTGTTAAAACAAAGCTTTAATGATGGGCTCGTGCTTGTGTCTGTGGGACAAGGCAGGCCTGGCTCCAGAGGAGGAGATGGTGAGAGCAGAGGAACTGCAGCAGGAATAAGGAGCTCGTCTGGGAAACCCTGGAGGGTTTTGAAAGACTTTGGTATGATCCTTGTGAGATCAGCTCACGATCCTGGCGCGGCTCCTGGGAAAGCTGGGGATCTGCCATGGCAGAGATGGGAGATTTCTGTGCTGGAGGCAGGGGGAGCAGCAAAGGAGGAGGAAAAACATCAGGAGAGGGGGAGGAAAGGAGGATTGTGAAGATTAGGTCCAATTAGTTACATGCACTTTAAACATCAGATCCTATTAAACACTCCTGGGTTAAAACCAGGCCCTATTATATGGTTGCAGCTTCCAGACAAAGTCCTGTTAAGTGGAGCTGCTTTGAAATCCAGGGCCTCAGACACAGCCATTATGGAGATCAGGCCCATTAAATATATTCAGTTTGAAGATTAGGTCTGGTTATACACAGGCAGTTCAAAGCCGGCCTCTAATTAGGCAGAGGCGGTCGGGGAACGGGGGCTTGAGGGGAGAGGGGGAACTGTGGAGCAGCTCCCTGTTCCTCCCTGGTGGGAAGGAGCCTCTGGCCAGCCATGGGCAGGGTGCTCTTGGTCCTGCCTGTCCATGCTGAGTTACCCCAAATGGATTTTCCAGCAGGAAAGGAGTGAGGGTGGTCTCCAGGCTGGTGGAGATGGAGAGTTGAAGCTTCAGGGGTGAACAGCAGGGGGCTGAGGGAACATTGCTGGCTGGATCAGGGGCTTGAGAAATCAGGGGTGTGCCCCCCTCAGCTTTCTCTGATTTTGAGATGGGTCAGGCTGCAACACCTGAACCCTTTGTGCCTGGAGAGGACCAAGGGCCGTGCGGTAGGTGGTGTGCTATGGACGTGGGGAGGTAAGCCCTGGACAACCCCCAAGGGTCGGGGTGTCCAGCAAGCTGTGGGCTGCACGGAAATACGGGCACTCGCTGTCTCCTTGGACCAACAGAGCTGTGCAGGGCTTGGCTGCAGTCTGGGTGCTTGGGGACTCCACTCTCAGCACGAGCCTCCCTTTTCTGCTGGCCATGAGGGCAGCCTGGGCACTCGGTGGCGGGTCTCCTGTAGGATTGCACAGCTCCTCTGCATTCCTTGGGTGGATGCTTGCCTCGTTAATGGGCATGGCTCTGAAATACCTCTCAGCGGTGAGAGGATGGGGACAGAGGTGGCATCCAGCCCGAACCCCCGGGCCCGAGGCAGTGCTCCCTTCCCTGGGCTCCCGACCCCGCCAGCGGCCAGCCCAGTCCTGCTGAGCCGTGGCTGGATGGACTCATCCTCACAGCTGATGTTTTCCCTGCAGAACACCATCGACCATCCCTCCTTATCCCACTTCTTCACACATTCATCGCTGCTCCTGCTCTGCTTGCACAGGGTGTAGTGCACAGAGGTGTGAGTGCAACAGGGGACATTTTGTTCCTGGTCCCCACATCAGTGCAGGGCCCGGAGATGCTCTTACAAACATTACTGGCATCACTGCAATTTATTTCCAGGGGATTTATTTGATGCTGCTCTAGGTCCTGAGCCTCAGAAGCACCGGATCACTTTTAATTAGTGCTGGGTGCTTTTATCTTTGATGGAGAAAAAGGATTTTGCCATTTGGACTTTGGCATATGAAGTATTAACTTAAATATATATATTTAATTTTTGTATTAAATATTATGTAGCAGCACAGTATTAATATTAAAACTTTAATACAATGTAAATGTCAGAGTTGTAGTGATAAAACCTAAATGAAATATATTTATAATATATTTATCTCTCTGTTTCACCTACAATAGCAGAAGATTTTTAAGGCAAAACAGATTTTTTTTCACTTTTCAACAGAAGAGCTGTTTCTTTGTTCTACAAGAAACCATTCCATTAGAAGATGTTTTGAGGTTTTTTTATCACCTCTAATCTCATGACCTGAAGACTCAGGGCTTTAATGAGTGCTGAGGCTAAGACCTGAGGTGATAGACGGGAGTGCTGCCACCTCTCATCCTTGTCTCGACCTCATCTCCCCTCTCCTGTTTGTTCCTGTGGCTCCTGGGAAGGAGATTCGTGTACCCGGCCCTGGCTGAGGCTCCTGTGGCACAGTGGGGACCCACAAGGGGCAGCGGGACAAGAAGCTGCCCTCTGCTGCTCGGACCGGCCAGAACAATCAAGCAGCCGCTGTCCCTGGGACCTGTGCTGGGCTCAGGAGGCACAGGCTCAGCCCAGGGACTTGTTCAAAAGCTGTGGCAAGGAGGGATGCTTGGAGTCCTGCCTGGTGCCCGTGGTGTGGGGGATGGAGCGGTCCCGGGCGTGCGGGGAGGCACGAGGGGGTGTTCAGAGACCTTCCCAAACAGCATGAGACAAAACTGGGGGAGAGCAGCTGCCCTGCCCCCAGCCTGGCCCATGTCCTGATGCTGCTTGGCCCCGCTCACTCAGCTCCTCAGCAGCAGAGGGGCGGAAGAGGCTCCTTTCACCTCCCAGCTGTTCTCCTGCTGGAAGGGGTGAAACTTCAGCCCCTCACGACAGAAGTGGGGAAAAACTGTGGGGGAATCCCTGAGAGACTGTGGGGGAAGGGTGTGGGAATGAGGGACTGGGGGGTCCCTGCCCTGCCCTGCCAGCTGTGCTGGCACTGTCTGCATGAGCTGAGATGCTGAGGGGCTGTGGAAATGTGGCTCAGAGTGGGACTGTGGTGCCCCAAACCCCCTGGGTACCTCTGCCCCAATAACCAGAGATGCTTGGGAACTGGTCCCAGCAAGACAAGCTGGCTGGCCCTGTCCCCATCCCCCAGGTGTCCCCACCTGTCCCAGGTGGCTGTGAGAGAGGATCCCAGTCCCACAGCAAAGGCCACCAGGAGAGGGCTGGGGCTGGAGCTGTGACGTGGGAGCACATTGGAGCTGATGGAGCGAGTGCCGAGCAAGCGATTCTCCAGGAGCAACACGTGTGTGCTCGAGGATCCCTTCTCCTTTCATCCTTTTATCTGCAGCCTTTTTTGAAGAAGCAGCAGATGAAAGAGCCCACCCCTCACATCAAACCCCCATCAAGTGCATTCAAGGAAATGTTTTTGGCTTTATGGCTTGCTTTGAAGGAACCAGTGGCAAAATGAGCTGGGAAGGCATGAAAGACACCCCAGCTGGGCAAGCTGCATTTCCAGCATCAGAAATTTGTTCTCTGAAGTAATTAAGATGCAGGTATTTGAAAGGATGCACAAGGGCACATAATTAAGGTGCACTTTAGCTCAGCTTCTCAGCTTCTGCTGCGCCCCAGGGATAGCTGCAAACTGCCCCAAATTGCCTAGCCCGCTCAAAATAAGTTCCAGTCTTTTGGGAACAAAGGTAGAGATGCAGAAATGTTCCAAAACTTGCCTCTGGATAAACCTTCTGTTTAAAATTCCTTCTCCTTATTGAATGCAATAAATCAGATGTGATGGCTTCTTGTAACAGGACTGAGACCCCTGTCCCAGACAGGTGAGAGAGAGAAGTGCCTGAGGTCTGGAGGGGTTGGGGGCAGGCCCAGGGTGGCGCAGGGGATGCAGGAGTGGAGGGGTAGCTGGGCTCTCCCACCTCCTAGGAAATTGCTTCCCCTGTATCAGTGGATTTGGGACAGTGTTTAGTAACGGGGCAGATGGCACATCACGACTGCAAATATCCCAAACAGGGAGACGTGGCGATTTCATCTTTCCCTGGGTGTCAGCTGCAAAGCGCAGGCCGCGGGTCTAGATGGGCGAAGGTTAATAAAACCAAATAAAAAATTAATTCCCTTCAGCAGAGATGGCAGCTGATGGTGTGCCAGTGATCCCCTCAGAGCAGAGCTGTGCTGCTCAGCTCCACAGAGTCCCTGGTCTCGTGGCCATGAGGTGCATTTGCAGCTGTAGCAAATACCAGCATCTGTTCCCTTCCTGCCAGGAAGGAACCTTTGGAGCTCCACAGCTGTTCCTGTTGGCCCCCTCCAGCGGGCACATGTGCAATCCCTCGGCAGAGAGAATAAGTTGGCAGGTTTAGGATGAAGCAGTGGAAGGGCCTTTTGCCACAGGGTGTCATTGATCCCAGCTTTCCCACCCTGCTGAGGGAAATCAGAGGTATGTGTACATTCTTTGCATAAGTTGTGGAGTAATTTTACATCCAAGGAACACCCTTTCCAGATGTTATGTGCTCAACTCTCTAAGCTGGAGACCCATCCATGGAGGAGGGACTCTGTGGTCACGTGCAGCCTTCAGAGTGCTTTGGAGCACCTGTTGCTGGTTATTCCCAAGTTTCCAAATTGTTTTTCCCTGCTACTCAATCTCACATCCTGTATGTCTCTTTGGGAGCTCCTGGCTCTGATGCAGGGATAGGCAGTGGAAAGGATGTTGTAGGGCTGTCCTGTGGGACATGGGACTCTGGGGACAGAAGCAGGGCCCTGCAGCACTCAGCACTTTGTTCCTACAGCATCCCTTTGCTGTAAAAGAAGAGACTAGCAACTGTGAGGCTGAAACGTGTTGCTGTGTCTGAGGAGATTTTGTTTATTGCTGTAGCTCCCTGTAGGGTGGAAGAAAATACTCCTTGTGTGCAGAGGAATGCTGGTGTGGCACCCACAGCTGTGGGGATTGGCTCACAGTGATGCATTCCATGGTTTCTGAAAGGCAGAGGAGTATGAGAATCCAAGGGATAGTTGGAGCCTCATTTTTACAGGTGGGAAGGGAGCACTGTACTTTTTACCACTGGCCACAGAGGGGCTGAAAGTAAATTGAACCCAGAAGCTTAATCTGGTTTTAACAAGCTGGGAAATGCTGCTGAAACAAGCTGGGAAGAGCTGGCAAGGAGTGGTTAGTGGGAGGAGAGGGAGGGGATGGGATGGGATGGGATGGGATGGGATGGGATGGGATGGCATGGCATGGCATGGCATGGCATGGCATGGCATGGCATGGCATGGCATGGCATGGCATGGCATGGCATGGGATGCTGGTTGCCCCAGGAGTTGAAAATCAGTCTCTGGGAGCAAAGACTGGCCCCAACTCGCCTTGCACACACACAGGGGGTTCGTGTGAAAGCCCCAGAGCCAATCCACCTCCCTGGGGTGCTGTGCCACTCAGTGGTGTTTCACCCAGCTGCAGACTGAGTTTGGGGGCTGGGTGCTGGGCAGCCTCGTGCCCTGGGATAACACAGCCTGGCTGACACACCCAGCTAGCAAAACTGCTAATTCCTCTAGGGATACTCTATTTTTTCTTCCCTAGAGCTGATGTCGGTGGTCTCTAGATGTCCCTGTGTGATGTGGGAGAAGGGAGGGCCAGGCACTGAACCACAGATGGCCAGGAACATCAGGGCTGTCTCCAGCTCTGTACTGGGTGTCTTTGGGGACTTCTGACACTCCATCCCTGGGGCTGTAGCTGCTATTTCTCCTGCAGCCCAGGCAGGCAGAGGCCATTCAGAGCAGGCCTGTGCCTCAGGAGTGGTGGTTTGCTGAGCTGATGGGAAATCTGCTGTTAAAAACGGGAGGTGTTTGTGAGCATGGCTGCCTGGATTTGTAGGGAAATGCTGCTGAGCTGCTGTGCTATCGATCTACACATTACCTGGGCTCTGCAGTCCTGTTCCTCGTCCTTCCCATTTGCTCTGGGGCTCTGCAGGCACCCGCTGGCAGTGCTGATCCCTCCCTGCCTGGAACTGGGAGCTGGGCTGTGGCTGCAGATCATCCCCCAGGTGGGGCTCAGGGCAAAGCTCCTTCATGGACCTCTGGGCAGCACAGCACTGTCCCAGCAAGGAAATCTATTTTCCTCCCTTCAGGCTCAATTTCCCTCTGTGCTGATCCCTGAGAGAGAGGGTACAGCCTCTGAAACCCCTCTGAAGTATCACCCTGGAGTTGTACATGGGCACAGCTTTTTTAAAGAAACCTCCAAGCTTCACCTCCTTGCTGGGTGATGGCATCTCTCAGGACATCACCAAGAGGAGGTGTCATGAATGCTGATGACCCAAGAAGAAATTCCTTCCTCCAGATGCTTGCTTCAGCATCTCTTCCCGGGCAGCATTGCCTCCAGTCCTCACCCCTTGCCCTGCAGGAGGAGCTGGCAAAGCTGCTGAGCAGCTCAGGGCACTAAGCTGAATGGATAGAATTAATTCTGCTGTCTGGAAACCTCACAGCAGCTGGGGCAGAGTGTGATCACTGCCTGCAGCAAGCCCTCAGAGCTGTCACTGCCCTGTGCCCCCACCTTGGGGTCGGGTGTTTCACCCCACACTGCGGCTCCTGGGGTGACCCAGCCCCACAGACCCACCCAGGGGTGCCCCGTGCCTCCATCAGCAAGGCCAGACTCTGCTGGGCAGCACTTTGGCACACGGATGGTGGACACAAAACCCCCTCCTGTTTCTGGCTGTGTTTCCCATCCCCTTGGGGTGGGTGTGATGCCACAGGACTCGGATTTCTGTTCTCTTGCCACTCATCTTTGGGGGCCCTGTGGCACTCTCAGAGGGTGCACCTGGGGCTTGTTCAGGTGCAAAAGGAACATTTGAGGCACGGGGTGGAGAAACTGATTCTTCCCTTTTGTGCAGAAAAAAAGTAAATCCTTAGTGCTGGTGTGAAATGGCACAGAAAAGGAGCTGCCTGGATTACAGGGAGAGAAATACCAATTATATTAAAACGGGGGGAAAATCAGGAAGGCTTTATCAGGACTATTCCCTAACAAAACTTGCAGCTACAGGCTGGGTATGAAAAGCCTCAGATTTGAATCCACAGAAATATTCTGGCTGTAATAATCCTGTGGTATTGAGGCAAAACTCCTGTGGGCTCCAGCAGGAGCCTTGCTCGGGGCCTGGAGGATTTACCTTATCGGTCTTTTGAAAATGTTAAAGAATTTAAAAGCCCCGGCTGCCTTACCCAGAGGGAAACACGGTGCATGGCAATGCTGAGGCCTGCGTGCCACGGGGCTCTGTGTGCCCGCAGAGGTGCCGGGCTGCTCCCTTCGTCCTTCTCACTTGCAGTGCTGAGGGATAAAAGCAAGAGCCTGGAAAGTTTCTCACACTGCTCTCTGTCAGCTCTTTTTAACTCCTCTGTGCCTGGCTGGGCCGTGACCCCGCTGCTCCTGGCTGTCCCTGCCCTCGCTGCTCGGCCATGGGGACAAATGTCCAGCGCGGGGTCACCGGAGGGGCACTGCTGGCACAGGCCGTGTGGTGGCCCTGCCACGTGTCCCTCCCCTGGCTGCGGGGCTCGCTGTGAGCTGCACAGGCACTGATGTGATGCGGGGGATGAAGCTTTTTGGACAGCACTGGGGACCAAAGCGTCCCCCTGGAACTGTCCTGTAGCTTCACTGTGAGCACCTGCTCTGCCAGCTCTTTGCACAGGGCTTTTACATTAGTGCTGCAAAATGTGGGCCCCAGGGACAACACCCAGAGTCACTCTCCTTGTCCCAGGCCAGTGGGAGACAGCTTTCCTTGTGCTGCTCCACACTGGGCCTGTTTGCCCCTCACAGAGCTGCCCCATGCCCACAGCTGTGGTGTGGGAGGTACCCCAGGCACCACACAGGATAGAGGCTTAAAATAATGATTAATAACCTATATCTGCTTTCTGGCTGCTGCAGTTAATTTTGGGCCCCATCTCTTTCCCACGTGACCTGAGTTTTACCACTTGAGGCAATTGGATTGGTAGAAACCCCTCTGCAAGGCTGTTTAAACCCAGGATGAAGTGGAATGAGGAGAAGTGTTGGAAAGCAGCAGTCATTGATTTTCAGGATCTCCACTTTCCACTCCGTGATGGGGAGAGGAGCCGGCCCTGGTGTGCTGTGACCCTGCAGTGCATGGGCTGTGCTGATGTGGGTGCAGCTCCTCACCAAAGCACGATCCTGCTTGGAAAAGGGCCCCTTCCAGAAAGCTGGAGACCAAAGGGCATTCTAAGGTACCAGGAGCTCAGGTGAGGAGCCTCTGGGGGCTTGCTGGAACACCAGAGATGAGAAGTACTTGCCCTGCTGCTCAAAGCACTGGGACAGGACCAGCTCTTGCTGCTTCAACAAAAGGATGGTAAAAAACGGTGACTGTTGAGGAAAGGGAAATTCTTTATGTGCTCGGACAGCCCTCGGACTGTGTCCTGAAGGATAAACCCCTGTAACCCACACGGCACTTTTTCTCTTGTTCTTCAGGTGGCCGTGACTCCCCTCACCATCAGTCTGAGCCTCCGATCAGCCCGAGCCCTGCACCACTGAGACCTCGGAGATAATTTGTGGCAGCATCTTCTAGAGGTTAATGACACGTTGTGGGAAGTGGTCAGTTTTAAATTCACTGCTGTCTGATTTCACTTCATATCCTCTTGTCTTTGTGCTGCTGCAAAAAAACAGCCCCCAGTTGCTCAGTGCAACAGTGTCTGGCTTTCTCTTCATTATTAACTCATTTTTTTTTCTATTTTGGGGTTCTTTTCCCTCCCTAGTAATTGGTGCTGGGTTGCTGGGGGGAAACCATCTGCGTGACTGGGGAGATTTAGAGAGTCAGTAACAGAAGGGATGTTATCAGAGTCTGGTGCTTTAGGAGACTATGGTAATCCAAAGCTGATTACAGCTGGGCTGGTGCAGCAGGAAATTGGGGACATATTGGACACTGACACTTCCCAGGAGCATCAAGCAGTGCAGGGCTGCCTGTGCGTGTTGGGGAGGGAGGGCTCTAGTCCCTGCTTGCATGGAGGGGGACAAATAGTGACCCTTTCCCTTTGAGATCGTGGCTGGGGAGAAAGGAGATAGGAATGAAGAACGGGAGGTGGAAAGCACGAAAGCTCTGCTCTCTCTGGGCACAGGGCCCAGAGGGTGGACACGTCCACAGCCAGCTCACGTTCCCCTGCGGTGACAAAATCCCCACGCAGGGCTGCTCCCCGTGGGCATGGGTCAGTCACAAGCAACACTCCCGAGGCAGTAAATCGATGTCCTCAGTCTTGGCCACGCTGCCGTGCTGGCCTTGGCGAGTGCTGCAGCCTGAGCACACCCAGCACGTCCAACACTGCTGCCCTGGGTCTGGGATTTATCCCTGCCAGGGCAAGCAGGCACCTCTCACTTCTGACATGCTCTATTAACAAATATCCAGCATCTGATCTGCTCCAGCCCCACAGACACACGCCAAGGGGAGTTGCTGTGCTTGGCAGAGGGGTTTGGGTGAGCCCTGAGGCCACTGGGAGCGGCTGGGACTGTGGGATGCTCTGTGCTGGTGGGGCAGCCACTCAGGGATGGCAGCAAAGCACTGTGCCCGACCCCAGGCCACAGTCTGGCCACCAAGGATGCTGCACTCCAGGTCGGGAAGGCAAACAGGGCAGGCTCGGTGTGGAGACGGAAAGATTTCCCTTGGGTCCTCGGGAAGTTTTCCAACTGCTCCGTGACAGCTCCTGCATCTGCCCAGAGGGGAAAGTGCTACACGGGAGATGAGGAACTCCCAGGACGGCTCTTTCCCTCTCTGCCGGGAGAGGACAGCCGTGTGCTGAGGGGGCTGCAGCAGAGCACACTACTGGGGGCTGCTGGTGCTTTTGGGAGCAGAAAAAGGGCTTACAGGGGGCACGTGCTGCCCTGTGCTGCTGCCTCTGCATGGGGAATATCTCATGGGAAAGGCTGCAGTGGGGTCAGTGTGAAAGTGGGATGTGAAAAAGGGTGGAAACTCTTGAGATGCTTCTCAGGAGTGCCGATCTAGCTCTTTATTAGGGTTTATTTTATTAATTCCCACTTGGCTCCCCTCAAGCACTGTGCACTGGGGTGTCCCCCCTCAGCTCTGGCTGTGGCACTGGCTTTGGCAGCTCTGTGGGATCTGCACGAGGCCATGCCCAGGCTGCCCAGGATCAAACCATCCTATCGATTACCACTTTGATTCCTGCTGCTTTATTTACTTGCTCAGTAATAATTTGCTTAATAAAACCCTGCTATAGTGATTAGAGAGTGCCCAACCTTTTTGATTTCCAATTGCATTCCCAGCCCCAAAGACACTTGGTGTTACTGCACTTCCCCTGAGACAGCCTGGGGTGTGCAATGCATAATCTGGGGTTGCATGGGCTGACCCACTGCTTTTCATCTACAGGTACCAGTAGAGAGGTACCACCTTGGGATGTTCAGGTGATTTGGGGAGCCCCTGTCCTGGGAAACCTCCACTGTGAAGCCCAGGGGAGAAAAGGAACAGCAATTCCTGACAAGCCAACAGGGAGCATTGGAATGAAAACTCAGCAAAACCCATGATGCTCTCGTGATGGGTCTTAATAGCCCATCTCTCATGTGAGCACCACTTGATTTATGCAGCAACGTTCCACGGTGAGGAAAGCATCATCCTCCTCATTAGAGCAGCACCCAGCATGGCAGGGCCCTGGCTGTGGGCAAGCCAGCAGCAGAAATATGAAATAATATCAATAAAAGGGAGCAAAACTGGAGCTTGCCAGATGCAGCCACGCTGGGGGTTGTCAGGAAATGACAACACTGCATGCAGGCTCCGTGCAAGATTAGAAAGTGTTTGGAAATTGTCCCCCTGAGTCTTTAGCCAGGAATGGGCAGTATGCAAATACAGTGAGTTAATCATTGCAAAATAGGACAGCATTCCCAGGGACAGGAGGCAATTTTATTCTTTCATTATGCAGGCTCCTTGCTCTTAACATGTTGAGGAGAAATTTTTATTATTTGGGGGGAAGAAAAGAAGTGAGCAGAAGCGAATGGAAAGTTTTGTCCAGGGGAGATGCTTTTGGAGACCTCCCCTGCTCCTGGGGAGATCAGAGCAGGGACCACCACGGTTGTGCCAAAAGCTTCCTTGGGCTGGGTGATGGCAAGGATTTAGTGCCAGTCAGGGAGCTGGTACGAGCTTTGTCCTGGCCTTGTCTGCAGAGCAGCCATGAACGCCGGGGGTGTCTGCAGCCATTTTGAGGGATGCCAGGCTGGGGGGGCCAGCTGGGTCCTGTGGGCAGGTTTGTCACCCTGAAATAAGGTGCCCTGAAAGGGCGTGAGCACGAGGCAGGGCAGCACAGGCAGATCCACCCCCAGCCCGGATCCCACCGGCAGCAGTGATGTGAGACTTGCTCATCCCTCATTTCCTCATTTGATTTTTTTTCCCTGAACTTTCCATCAATGAAAAAAAACCCAAAAATGTTCCTGTTTGGCTGTTCCAGTCTAATTTGGGATGAAAACGAAGCGCTGAACTGTTCCTGTGGCCCGCGGCGGTGTTTAGCAGCTCTATTAATACAGCTCCACGCATATTAATAGCGGCTGCCTGCGAGCAGCGAGCACGTTCGGCTGTGCCTCCATCCCGGGGGGCTGTGGCTGCCCCTGGTGCCATTCCGGGATGCAGGATGCAGTGCTGGGATGTGGGATGCAGGATGCAGTGCTGGGATGCGGGATGCAGTGCTGGGATGGGGGATGCAGCGCTGGGATGTGGGATGCAGTGCGGGGATGGGGGAGGGAGG
>VZRR01000049.1:931160-992295 GCA_013398015.1 Oreocharis arfaki | reverse complement strand
GGATGTGGGATGCAGTGCTGGGATGCGGGATGCAGTGCTGGGATGCGGGATGCAGTGCTGGGATGTGGGATGCAGTGCTGGGATGTGGGATGCAGGATGCAGTGCTGGGATGCGGGATTCAGTGCTGGGATGTGGGATGCGGGATGCAGTGCTGGGATGTGGGATGCAGGATGCAGTGCTGGGATGTGGCATGCAGTGCTGCTTGCGATGTGGCTCCCACCTCGGTGCCCATGGGACAGCAGCCGGGATCTGTGGCTCTGCATCACTGGGACGGGACAGAGCATCCCCTCCGATGTCCCTTCCCGACATTCTGGGGCCATAAGGTCTCCAAACACCGGGAGTACCCTGGGATGTGGGTGGTTTTGGGTGTTTTGGACTGGTTTGCTGCCTCTAGATGGCACTGACCCAACGCGCACGGTTCAGGAGTGGCGGCGGCTGAATCACATCTTTTTCCCTCCCTTGGGTTATTTTTGTTTTAGAATCCTGTAATAATGGATGTTCAGTTTCGGCAGCGAGGCGCTGATTACAGAAATAATCGATGCCATTGAGAGAAAAGAGCCTGTCCGTGCCAGGTCCTTCCCTGCTCTCCTCCGGCAGGAGCCGGGGCTTAGGTCCCTGCGGCCCCGGGGAGAGCTGAGCAGGGACACGGGGCAGAAGGGATGCTCTGCCCCACAGGCAAGGGGAATTGCTTTCCTGGATGCCTCTTCCTTCCCGAATACTCGTCACACGGGTGTGGGAAGGCAGCAGCACGGCGTGCAGCCAGGCAGGGTCCTTGGCTCCGACACATCCCCTGCTCTGCTCTCAGTTATCCCTAGTAACAGCTTTGCTCTCTAAATCCCATTTTATGCTGATTTCCACATCCCTTGAGTAAGGCAGCGAGAATCTGCCTTAAACCCTGGAGCAACATGAGATCTGTGGAGCTCCAGGATGCTCCACGGACCAAAGGCATGACAAGAGGAGAGGGAAAATTCCCAGCCCCGCTTGGCTCGCTGAGGAGGAGAAAAAGCTCCAGCTTGGGTGGGAATGAGGTGCAGATAGCGTTTGGTCCCTGAGCAGCCCCATCCTGTCTCCTCCTGGGGCACTGCTGTCCCCAGCACCCCCCTCCTCCCCTGCAGGTATGGGAATGCCCATTTCCCACCATGGGGTTAAACACTGGGGATGATTTTGAAAAGAGACCCAGATTATGGGATGCTCTGGGGATTTTACCGGCTGGTGGCTACCAGAAAGGAGGGTCATGGCTGCAATGACCAGAGCCTGGTGGCACTGGTCAGGTCTGTCCATGGAGCAGGAGGGTCTCAGCCCCTCTCTGCCTCCGTTCCCTGTGGGACTGACCACAGCTCCAGCCAGGATTGATTCCTTATCTGATGGAAGATAAAGCTCCCAGCATCACCCAGGCTGAAAGGCTCCTTTTGCTCCCTCCCAGGAAATAATCACAACATCTTCCATCGTGCTTTGCCTGACCTCGTGGGTAATAATGAGAGAGGGAGAGCAGGGTGGGGCTGCTCAGGGACAGCGCCTTGCAATGTAGCAGCTCTCCAAAGTATCTGTCAGGGATCCTGTGGGGGTAAGGAAGGGTTAATGGCCTGACCCACAATATCCATCTGTAGATATTTGAAAATTGGTGTGTTTTCCTGCTTTACTTGCTGGGCAGCCTGAAAGAGGGTATTGTGTATATATTTCTCTGTGTATGGGTATATATTTGTATTTCTTAATACATCTGACATAAGCTGCCTAAAGGACGGTATGGCGTTATTTAAGCTTTATTTAAAGGACAAGTCAGGGGAGATTTCTGGAAAATTCGGGCTATTCCCCACGCAGCGAGGGAGGGGAATACCGAATTCCCTCCCTTCCAGCACAAATTAGCAAATGCATATTGCCTGAGCAGCAGGGAATACAATGTGATCAGGAAACTCGTATGAGGCAGGAGGCAGCTCTCCTCCCAGGGACTGCCGCTCTCACTGCCCTGATTTCTCGGAGCTGTCTGTGTCACCGTGCCTGGCTCCCTGGCTGGGATGTGTCCCTGCAGCAGCTTTCCCAACACACCTGGCAAAGAGCAAACCCAGGCCTGTGGCCACGCTCATGGTCGGTGTTGTGTGGGGAGGATTCCCCAGAGTGAGAAGCAGCGGTGGGTGCTTAAAAATCAGTAGAGGAGGGTTAAAAACCACATGAGGCTTGAGAGGTGCCTTTGCTCTTTCCTGTAGGAGGGAAGGATGGGGACCAGCACATTCCCATCTCTCCAGCGGGTATCTGCAGCCAGAATTGCCCTTGGAAGTAAATCCTCACTTGGGAATGGGTTGCTGCCAATCCCATGGCATCCTGAAGTGAAAGACCTGTGCAAGTTATGTGAAAGCCTCCTGATTTTTAACCTCATCTCAGGCACTTTGACAAGGTCTGATTTTTTTTTTTTGTTTTTAGCTCTTGGAACTCACATTATTGCTTCCAGCGAGAAAGAATCACTGAAATGAACATTTTCAAGGAGATTTTGGAAAGGGTCATAACATCTTTGAAAGAAAGATGGATGTTTGGTTTGGATGAAGGCTCATGAATTGTCTGGGGGAAGGGTGCATCTACTGGGAAATATGAATGTGGGTAAAACATTTGCACAATCTTCTGTTTGCAGAGTTATCAAAGCTTCCAGAAATGTTGCTTTTAGGACTTGCAGTGTGTATTTAACTCTTCCTTGAGGAAATAATTTTGGCTTTTATTCTTATTTGCTAAGTAGTTGGCCTGCTTGGGAAGCTCAGAGGGAAAGAGAGGGCTTGCTGCATCTCCTGCTGCAAGGAGGATGGAACTCAAATCCCTCTTCTGGTCCTGTTTGCTCTCCTGACTTCCAGCTCTGACTTTTCCTAAGGCTTTTGTCCTCCCTAAAGAAAACCACATGAGCATGAGGAGCAAAACCCTCATATTTTCTTTTTTTCGTCCCCCCAAATTGTGCTAGTTTTGGGGCAGGATGGCAATGGCAATTCATCTACATCTCTGGGGAGGAGGGAGTGAGGTCCTGTGCCCTGACCTCACACAGAGAAAACAAATCCTCGAGCCACAGAGAGATTGGGATGAGGCAAATCAATGTGGAGCATTCATAATGAACAGTAAATAAGCTAACGGGGGCCGGCTGTCTGCACAGGTGTAGAGCTTCATCAAGAGGCAATGGTGACACCCCGATAATGGCTTGCATTTAATAACAGGATTTAACATCTCCGTAAAGGGGGCAGGCAGGCAGCTCCCGTCAGGACCACGAGACAGAGTTCCCTGGAATCACACTTGCACAAACTGCTTGTGAAATTGGGGCAGGCGGTGGCAGAGAGTGGTGATGTCCCTTCCCTCTTCCTGGCCAGAGCAGGCACAGCTGCCACGGATGGGTGGAAGGCAAGAGGTGACTGTGGTGTGCTTTGGGGGGCCCAGTGACTGAGGGGCATTGCCCTGAGCCACAAACAGATGCTGGCCTGAGGGACTGGGGCTCCCTGGAAGGGTCTGGCCAAGAGGCAGAGCCTCGCTGATCTGGGTTGTGCATCTTCGCACGGGGATGCTCTCCTGGGGATTCTCCTGGACCCATTCCCAGGCCATACAGCTGAAAACCCCCACGCAGCCAAAGCCAGAGCTGGCTCCGTGCTCCGCTCCAGCGCAGTTCCACAGCGTCCCACCCCACCGCAGCCCACCCGCGCCCCGGGATGCCATCGCAGCCCTGCTTCCCTGGAAACTTGGCGTGCTCTGGATGCGCAGACATCCTCGGGGAGCCTGGAGGCACGCAGGCTGTGTGTGGGGGTGTCATCTTCCCAAATCCCCGCTCGGCACCCGCCGGGCTCCCGGGGAGCCGCGCGCCGGGCAGGCGCACACGGCAAGGCCGTGCATGGGCTCTATCAAAGGGGGCTGTGGAGAGCGTGGTAACCACAGGGATGAAACTTGATTAGCTGGGGTTGTGATCAAAAATTAATGCTGGTTATTTATTATTTGTTAAGTGCCGACACTGTGCTCGCTTTCGAGTCCCCCCAGTGGATCTCCAGCCTTGCTTGGCGTCCCCGGGTTGCATCTTTATGCTGCTCGAGGGTCACAAAAGATTTCAAAGAAAGAATATTTTAAAAAATGTAATCCTTTGTGTGGAGAGAACAGAAGCATCCCGCCACTGTAGAATTCACTGTAACTGGGGAGAGAAATTTATCTTCTTTTTCCTCCCAGTTTGATTTCAGGGCAGCTCCCAGGCAGCTTGGGATGGAATAATCTGCGGGTCAGAAGCCGGTGTGGGGGTAGTGCAGGCTCATTGCTGCAGCTCCTCTGCTTCACGTGAAGCCAGATCTGTGCCAAGTGCACCAGAGCAAAGGAAAGTGAGAGGCAATGCAGCCGTGTTTGAAAAGATTTGAATTATTCAGTCGGCTGGGTCATGCCACCTGTGGTATCCCTGCAGCCTGAGGGCTGCCATGCATCCCAGGACACAGGGTGGGGAGGGTCTGTGCCTTTCCCGGAGCTGCGTGGTCCCCCCTGCCAGCTTGCAGGGGGTGTGGGCAGGGGGAGAGGTGGTTTTATCTCTCAGGAGAGAGAGGGCTGTGCCTTGAGTTTATACAACAGCAAGGAATTAAACAAGGGGAGGGCAACACGATGGGATGGAGAGAGAGATGGTGGAGCAGCAGAACCAAATACAGGTTCAGGAGTTGCAGGAGATGCAATAATTTGGACCCTCTGAAAACCAGCAGTGAGTGGGCAGGGAGGGGCTGCACTCTGCCTGCCCACCTCTGCCCTCCCCGGGCACGGTGCTGCTCCCTGCACCCCTCGGGGGTGACCTTGCAGTGCTGGGCACCATCACCTTCCTCCTCAACCACTGCGGGGAAACAGCACTGGGGATTTTGAGGGGAAAAGGAAAAAAAGCTGGGATTTGAGAAAACACCACAAGTGTTTTTTTAGGAGTTTACAGACCCCGTCCTAGAGGTTCCTTTAGGGATCTAGGGGGCCTAGGACTATAGACCACGTTTATAGACCCCTTCCCGCAGATCCTTCAGTGCCCTGGGGGATGACAATTTGCTGTGGGTAAGAGAGACAGGGAAGTGCCTGTGGGGAGTGTGGGCTGGTGGACCCTGTCTGTTCTACTTGAAGGTAGCGGCTTGTGTTTGATTGTAACGAACTCACCAGCCTTTTAAAGCTCGTTATATTCCTTGCTCTAGTGCTCCAAGAGATTAGAGAACCTCTTCTGATTTCTGACCTAAGTGTAACTCCAGGTGAATCCCCCAGGCAATGCAAGGCTGGAGCCCTACGAAACCCACGGGAGCTCTGCAGGGCAGGGTCACCCCACGGAGCCCCCCAGCTCTCACTGCCGGGGTGTGTATGGGTTACGTGGGTCAGGGCTGTGCTCCCTGGAGCCCCCATCCTTTGCTGCAGCCTGGCTGCTCTGTGCCTGCCTCACAAACCCCTCCCTGTCCCAGTGTCCCATAAATTCAGACACGAATTCACTCTGGGCTTCTCCGTGGTGGCTTGAGCTGGTGAGGGGATGAGCACGGAGCGGCTGTGATGGATGTGACCACACGGCTCAGAACAAACTCACACCAGTTCCCATTGTTATTTGTTGCTGTCTGATGGCAACAAATCAAATTTTTAAGCAAACTCCAGGCACTCAATGGCCCTGTTGTTATCTTGCTGGTCCTGGTGACTTGGACAAATCACTTAAGCTTTGTGCTTTGGTTTATTATTTTTTTTCCAGAAACCTTTGTGAGCATCCTGTCCCAGCCTTGTGTCACACGAAGCACAGGGTGATTGTTAATCTCCTCTTGCTATACACAGAGAACTTGGCACATACAGAGCTTTATGGAAACACTCTCTAGTTAATCCCTGTTTTGATGCAACAAGCAAGGGAATGAAGGGTTAACGAACTCTCCCCAGAGAGATTAGTCTGGAATATTTAAGGCTTCTTTAGTCCTGACATTTATTAAAGGCTTTTTTTTTGTTGTTGTTTTATTGTTGTAAAGCTCCATTCAAAGGAATCCCTCCTGGAGAATCCTTTCAATTTGATCTCCAGCACAGAAATAAACTGGTTTATCTCAGATCTTTTAATATCATATTCAGGGCTTCTAATAAAAAAGTTTCATCAGTGCCTTTTTTTTTTCCTTAATTTTTTTTTTTTTAAACTGGTGAGATAATTTAATATTAACACATCACACCTTATCACCCAATAACACTTAGTCCCTGTAATCTTATGACAGGCTAATTTCTGTAGCAACATCCCCTGTGTCAAATCTGCTCCATTCCATTACTACCCCGGCTGCTCGTGGAGCCCGGGCTGGTAATGAATATTCTGCCTTCTAAGCTTTTATCTGAGGATTATGAAATGAATTTGGAGTTTAGCTTGAGGGAGTTACAGCTTCATTCTGCCTAGTGGAGATCCTTCATATCGCTGGAATAAATCATAGAGGTTTTCATGCTAAAAATGTAAGACGGAGAATCAAAAAATATATATGCTCCAAATCCCCCGGATGGGCTGGGGTGTTACTGCAGGATTCGGGGAAAAGGGTTAATTGAAAAGAGAGCTGGGGAGATGGGAGAAGCGACGCCTGGCTCTGGGGAAGGGCAGAGTGGTGTTGTGTCTGTCTGTCCCAGGGCAGTGCTGGCAGGTGGGAGGGCAGAGGGGTGACCCTCACTCTTCCAGGTGGATCCCCTGCCAAGGCAGCGGCGCTGGGGACCCGTGAGCCCCATCCCACTGCACAACGGGGGGTTGGTGCCTCTCCCCTCCCGCCTTCCCCGTCTGTGACACTAACAGCTTTCATTTAATTTAATCTGTGCAGCTCACAAGGCTGAAGATGAGGTGAGCTCATTTGGCATAATTATCGGATGTGTCAGGAATGTGAAATCCCAGGCAGTGCAACTGTCCTGGAGCCATCACACCTCCGACAGCCTGTCGGCTGTTGATGCTGTGAGGACGGGAAATGCACCTGCTTCCTCAAGCAGAAAATAGACTCTTGGAAAAAAAAAGGGTGAAGGCTAAGCTGCTCTCGTGGTTTTTTATGTTTAGCATATGCTCTGCATCCCTGCTCCGTGCCCCCTCCGCGTGTTTCTCCGCCTGGCTCTGGAATGGTGCTGGGTGACCAACGCCACCCATGCAGGCCACGGTGGTGGCAGGCTGGGGAATGGGGACTTGGGACCGAGGGGCTGCTCTGAGCTCCCGTGTGTCCCGCTGATCACAGCTCTGATCGCACGCTCGTGGCGGAGCTGTGGGTGCTCTTCCTGAGGTGCCGAGCTCTTCCTGGGACGGGAGGGAGAGTGGAATGCTGTGCTGCATGAGGGCTGTGCACTCAGGTCAGGGACTGCGGCAGCTCTGACCGTCCCCATCCCCTCCTGCCTGTCCTGAGCAGCCCAGAGCCTGTTTGTGGGAAACTGCAGCCACTATTCCGTGCTCACTGTACAGAGCAGGATGGGCAAAACCCATGGAATGGGATGCTGGAACGTGGCTGCAGTGAGCAGAGGTGGGTGCCTGTTCCGTTGTGGTCTGATTTCTGCCTGGATCATTCCATTACTCAAAACCCCATCTTTTCAGTAATCCCCCATCCCTGCTGTCCTGGCGCGTGCTCTGGAGCACCTGGGCAAACCCAAGGGCTGAGTGGAGCAGCTCTGGTTGTTGGAGCGGTGCCGCTCGAACCTTTGGAGCAGACTTTTCCAGCCTCTCTGCCGGAGATGCCACCAGCAAGGAAATAACTGGAGGGCCCTGGGGGGGGCTGTGTCAGCCCCGAGCGCGTCTCAGGGATGTGCCCTATGGATCACAGCCGGGAAACGGGAGGGACCTGGCTCAGCCCTGCCCACCCGCACGGCCGGGTGCCAAAACCCACCGGCTGCCACCTCTTCCCTCCTCGATGAGCACCGAGCAATAAATTGGACAAAAAATAATTAACTTGCCCTAAATTGGGTATTAGCATATGAATTAGAGTTTAACATATGAAAGGGCTTTTGATGCCGCATAAAATTAATGTGGAAAATGACCGTAACAGAATAACAAATTACACTTTAGGAGCTGGTTCCTCTGGGGCTGGCTGACAATGGGGTGGTGACACGGAGGTGCTGGGGAGAGGGAGAGGCTGGGAGAGGGAGCATTGTCCCTGACCCCCCCGTATTTGGTGCAGCCCCAAGCCTCAGGGATGCCTCTGCCCTGTTACACTGGGGCTGAGGAAACTTGTGCAGGTAAAGTCCCCCATTTGTGTTCTGGCACTTCCTTCTGCTTTATTTGGTCAAGTGGTGGTATGTTTTATGTTATTTTACTGGTGGTTAATCTGGGTGGTTTTTTTCCATTTGAGTTTTAAATATTCTGACCAGGCTGGCTCTCAGCTGTTTTGTTTATATATCCAGGATGGGGAGGATTTAAGACAGAGGTCGAGGCATGTTGTGATATTGTTAAAAATGATCTGAAAAGAAATTACTATTCATAAGCAAAAAGTTTTCTAGGACAGGCCAGTTAAAGACTGGCCATTTATTTTCTGAGGGGAAAAAAGAAAACCAGGCTTTAATTAGAATATTATTATAGAGAGGTATGAACACAAAGGTAGTTTGGGGAACAGCAGCTCCATGAGCTGCCAGTGGTGGTGTTGAGCTGCCATGTGGCCTCTGTGCATGCTATGAGATCAACCCAGCTGCAAACCCAAGGTCTTGACTTAAATTGCCTCTAAAGTCAACATATTTTACTTTTTATTTGGAGGAAGAGAGCTCAGCTGATGAAGAGCAGCTCACTGAGATGCCATAATGTGTATTCACACCTTCAGACATCACCCAATGCAGGAGGTCTAGAAAATGTGAGTTGGAAAGATTGAAGGTTTGACAGAGAATAGGCTTAGATGAGATGTTAAGAAGAAATTCTTCCCTGTGAGGGTGGGGAGGCCCTGGCACAGGGTGCCCAGAGAAGCTGTGGCTGCCTCTGGATCCCTGGCAGTGTCCAAGGCCAGGCTGGACGGGGCTTGGAGCTGCCTGGCATAGTGGAAGGTGTCTCTGCCCAGGGCAAGGGGTTGGAACAAGGTGGTCTTGCAGGTCCCTTCCAGCCCAGAATGTTTTATGATTATATGATATTTAATATCTCCAGGGAAACTCCCGCATTTCATACCCCTGCAGAGTTCTCTGCCACATTTCCACCTCCCTTGCAGAGCACTGTGGATGGCACTGCCCCTCAGCCGTACTGCCCTTGAAGTCCCAGCAGACTTCAGCCTCTTTCCAGCTCGGGGTGTGCTGTCTGTGGGATGTGCAAAGCCCTCCATGCTGGCCTGGGTGTGCATGATCGCGAGAAGTGACAGAATTACAGAATGGTTTGGGTTCAAAGGGCTTAAATTCTGAACAACATTCTCGTTCCAACCCCTTGCTGTGGGCAGGGACACCTTCCACCAGACCAGGTTGCTCAGGGCCTGCCCTTGAACACTTCCAGGGATGAGGAGCCCCAAGCCTCTCTGGGCAGCCTGTTCCATGGCTTCATGGCTGTCCCTTTTATTCGGTTTTAGTCCTTTTTGCCTTTTTGTTCTGTGAGCAGAATCCCCGCAGGCCTCAGACAGTAACACAATTACACCTTCCCAGCTGCTGTCTGTAAATGCTCTTGCCATGAGTGCCAATTAAAATAAATGCAGATTATTGGGAACTTAGAGGATAAACAAATCCCTTTTTGTCTAAATATCAGCCTGGGTTCTGGGGTCAATAGGGAGTTTTGCATTAGTGTCTGCATTCACTCTGGCAGGGAAGGACCTCAGCCTTGTCACTGGAGCACGAAGCTGTCATGGCCCAGGGAGGTTTTTGGGATGGGTTCTGCATCCGAGGGGGATGGAGGGAGCACGTTGCTGCCCTGAGCAGGGAGCTTCTTTCGGCTGGAGGAGCAGAGGGCTGCCTGCTCTGATGGGTCAGCAAACAAACAGGAATCTGAAGAGCTTGCTCTGAATTCACAGCCAGGCAGAGCAAGCCAAATAGAGACACCCAGCTCTGCCCCGAGGGTTAACTACCTGCTGCTGAAATACTAATTGCAGGGAATTGTGTCCATCAATTATGGCAAACAGGGTTTGCTTCCTGCGAGGGTGACAGGAGAGGGAGAGGGAAGGAGCAGCCCTGATCGTCTAAATAAGAGATTTTGCTGATGGTCGCAGATGGGGGGGCTCCAGAGACTGGTAATGAGTGGGACATGAGCTTCTCTCACCAGCTTGTAATTAGCAGGTCCTCAGGAATCCTGGCCACCCCTTAGCTCATGCTCTGGTTCACACTCATGGTCCCTAGCTGGCCCTGAGGGGCTGAGGTGTCCAAGGCCATCACAGGCTGCTTTTCCTGGGGTTTGCTGTACCCACCTTGGCCAGGCTGCCTGTGATCACCATGGAAATCACCACCACTTGTGTCCCTCAGTGCCTCTTTGAGGGTCTGGATTAGCAGTGGAACTGTGTCCTGCTGGGGCTGAGGTGGGATCGTCCAACAGGCTGGGTTAAAGCTTCCCTTTCCTCCCTCCAGGCAACAATTTTAATTGCAGTACTACGACAGTACTAATAAAAAGAGGGATTTCACACTCTCTCCGGCTTTAGAAATCTATTGTTCAGCCTGTTTACCTCCCTTTTTGTTCTGAGAAATGTTTAATTGTCTCCTTGGACAAGGCTGTCCTTTAAATTACACTAAATTGGTGGTAATTTATGTAGCATGTTTTTGCTTCACACAATAGCAATTTGCTTTTTACAGACGTTGCTTTTAGGGGTGCTCAGCTCTGCGCCTGAGCAGTCCTGGAGGGAGCAGGGCAGCCCCAGAGCCTCAGCTCTGTACCCCGAGGTGGCTCTTGGGGCTTGATCTCCACTGGCCCTTCGCTGCTCCCTAGTGCCTGTAGATCCCTGGGGAACTTCTGCTTCTGGCATCTCCACTTTATTTGCAAGGAAGAAGGAGCAGGTGCCTTTTACAAGTGATCTTCTTTTTGCTCTGTGCTTGTTCAATTTTTCTAAGCTCATAAGTTGCCCACGATGGAGTCACCAAAGCACTGCATGAAGTGCTCTGAGATCACCCTGGTGCCACTCAGTTTAAATGCTGCAGCAACGATTTCTTACAGACTTTCAAACCATTCTTCTGGTTGACTTATTTGGTGGATGTGCCGAGTAAAAGATAAAAAATGGTTAAAGATAACTGAAATTTTGTTCAATGAAAAGGAACAGAGTTGGGGAAGGTTCTAGAGCACAAGTCATAGGAGGAAGGGCTGAGGGAATGGGGGGGCTCAGCCTGGAGCAAAAGAGGCTCAGGGGGAACCTCACTGCTCTCTCCAACCCCCTGACAGGAGGGTGGAGCCAGGCCAGGGTCAGTCTCTCAGGTAACAAGCGGTAGGATGAGAGGAAACAGCCTTGAGCTGTGCCAGGGGCGATTTCGATTGGAGGTTAGTTAAAATCTCTTCACCAAAAGGGCTGTCAGGAACAGGCTGCGCAGCGACGTGGTGGGTGACCATCCCTGGAGGGATTTAGAACCCGTGTACACCTGGCACTCCATGTAGGCACAGGCTCACCTTCCACGAGCTGATGCTGGTGAACTGGGGGGTCGTGCTCCTGCAGATGCAGCCGCTCCCCTGCTTAGACTCCAGGGTGAAGCTGCTCTTTTCTCTTTTTTTCCCCTGTCGTTGGAGGCAATTTGGGCGGTGGCACGGGCCTTGTGGCTCTGTCACTTCCACGCCTGTCGCCCACAATGGCATTTCTCTGTAGCCCGTCCCGCCCGGCTCTCCCATGTCGGTGTGGCCCCCTCCCTCCTGCTCCTGCCGTTCTGTGTGGACAGAAGCTGACAGGAGTCTGCTTCGATCAGCGGGAGCCTGATCCATTCCCAGAGTCAGGCACAGCCCGGGGGGATGGCAGGAATGGGGCAGCTCTGCCGCGCCCGGTGTCGCGCATTCGGGGCTGCCTCCCGCCTGCCCTGCCGTCGGGGCTCCTGCTGCCCTCCTCCTGCCTTTGGGGACCAGGGGCTGTGCTTGGAGGCACCCGGAGTCCCCCAGCCCTCCTGCCAGGTGAGCAGCCTGGCCCCAAGTCGCCAGCCTCCCCCTGCTGTCCCCTGCGCCCTGCAGGGGCCTGGCTGGCGGCTCTTCCCCTTTAGTCCCAGGGTGGCCCAAGATGTCTCGGGACAAATGTCCTCGTTCAGGGTGACGCCGGCCTCTGCAGCGCTGTCAGGATGGGGTCATCAGGCTGGCAGCCGTGAGCACGCTGGGCTGGAGGAGGCTTGTGAGAAACTCAATTAATCCTCCTGTCACTGGTGCCAGCAGAGCCCTCTGCCAGCTGTGCCCCCATGGCACATCTACACGATGGACAAAGCCTTACTGGGAACGGGATGCAAAATTCATTGCTGCTGGGACAGGACTCCTCTGGCATCGCTGAGGTGACTGATTGCTTTTTTGGGTGCCGGGTAACCTGGGTGGCCAGCGGGGAGCTCGGGAAGGAAAGGAGGACAGGATCACGCCAGCGCCCGCAGCAGCATTCGCTCAGCCCCTGACCTTTTGTACAGCTCATTAACAACGCACTGAAGAGAAGGAGGGCAGAGCCATTACCGAGCAATTTATATGTAAATGCCCAAAGTACCAAAAAAGAGCAACCCCACCGGCGGTCATTAGGAAAAAAAAAAAAAAAAAAAAGAATTTTCTTTTGCATGTGTCTGGGTTTGTTGGGATTTATTTTCTTTTTCATTTCGGCAAGACAGGGTACACTGCCAAACCTCCCGTTTGGCTTCTTGACTCTCCAGGTGCATCCATGTTGCATCCAGGCACAGGTTAGGGCTGGGTTTTCCCCTGTCTGGGGGGTGAGACGGAGGGAGGCTTTGGCCTCTGGGATCCCCCACAACCCTTGGAGACAGGGATCCCATCCCTGCTGCCCACCTGGGACACCCAGACGAGTCCCCAGTGAGTGGCTTTGCTGTCCCCGCAGGAGTGTAGGAGACCAAGGTGCTCCCACAGCCCTCACCACAGGCCTCACTTCCCCTTGGAAATCCAGAAACTTTGTCCCCGAGGGATTTCCAAGAAAAGTGAGTTTACCTTCAGCTAAACCCTGCCTTCTCTCTGCTGTGAGGTTTTAGCTCTCAGCTGCGGGTTGCTGCTGCCAGCAGCAGCAATAGAAACAAGGTAAAACACACGTATAAATTCTTAATCAAACCACTGCCGGTAATGGCCCTGAGTAGCACAGCCGGTGCTGCTGGGGAGCGTGTGCTGCTGGCTTTGCACGTCCGAGCAGTGAGCTGATGCTCCCCTCCGAGAGCTCTGCTGGCTCTTGTCAAGTTGAGACCGTACACAGGTGGGTCTGGGGGGTCCCTGGATCCAGCTGAAGGGCTGGGAAAGGCCTTGTTTGTGCCAGGAGCCTGGATGTAGTTTGATTTGAGGCAGACAAGCCCAGCAAAGAGTATTTCTGGGCTTGAATGCAAAGTGGAAGAGCTGCCTGCAGTGGAAGTGCCACCAGTGATCATGTCACAATTCCAAACCCTTCTCCCAGCATCCCTCCATCCTGGCTCCTTCACAAAGCTACCTGAGCCTGTGAAAACCCTCCCTGCATCAGCTCTGCACCCTCAGCAGCCACCAGAGAGGACTTCACGTGTGTGTGACCCCGCAGTGCAGGCACAGGGAGGTGTTCTAGCCTCGCTCATGCCCTTCCCAGGCCACTCCCAGTGTGGTACCTGGGTTTTGGGGGCTCCCAGCTGGCTGCTGCTGTGTTTGTGGGGTAACCACAACACCACCCCGTGCTCAGCATTATGCAAAGGAGTGTAAATACCAGACCCACCCACACGGTGCTGGTGCCTTTGCTGGCTGTGAGCTCAAGCACGTTTCTGCCCTGCCTCTCGGCACACAGCGTCCAGAGATTTCGAAGGCACGAAAACTCCCCGAGGTTTCTTTCTGCAGCTGTGCAAGGTAAAGCTACTGAAATGGGAGAGAGGGAAGAGTGGAGAACAAGCAATATTACAGCATCACTATCAAATATGCAGGAGCCCATGTCCTGGCAGAGATGTGCTCATTACCTCTCAAACCACTACCAGTGTATCAAACACAAGAGCTCACTCTGGGGGGCTTGTGCCCATGGCCAGACACCCAAAGCAGGTGCAGTGAGAAAATCTATCCTTGGCCTTACCCCTTCCTCTCCTCCTAATGCCAACTTACAGCTTTTTTGTATCAGAGTTAGGATTAATCCTCAGCCTCGCAATGGGGTGAAGAAGTATCATCCCTTTCTCCTGTGCATCAGCAAGGGGCTGAGCTGTTGGCAGCTGCTGCAGAGGATGGGTTTGCAATCTCACCACGCTGGGGTTTGTTTGCTGCAGCTGCATGGCCAGCCTGGGCCAAGCTTTTGGCTGTGTGTGCTGATGTCCAGCTTCACTGTCACAGCAAACCATCACCACAGCTCTGGGGCTTGGGTTCAGAGCTCCTTCTCTGACCTGAGCGTGCTGAGAGCTACAGTAAAGTAGAACGACTGGCAGGATCTTCAATTTGCAACTCCATCTGCTGGGCAAAATGATGATGGGTAAGTTAAAAAAGTGAAAAGTTGCTGTCCAGGTGTGCAGGGATGGGTGGTGCCACTGGAGCAGGACCAGGGGCTGCCACAGCCCCAGTGTGAGTGGGAGGGAGAGCAGTGCCCAGATCTGGGGTGTTAATGAGCGATTTAATGAGGAACCACATCAGCTGGCAGCTGCTGGTTGCCTGAAGGGACAGAAAACCTCACCCTGGTGCTTGCATTGGGCATTTTGCTGCTTCCTCGTGTGCTTTGGTACCTCCATTTGAGAGTGGAGGGATGCCTGCCAGCTCCAGCAGGAATTGCTCTAGATGCTTGGCCACCCCTTTGCTTATCCAAAAGGACTGAATGGGTGGGCTGGGGCCTTAATCTGTGAGTTCATGATTGGGCTAATGGAGAAAAAGTCCCAGTTTGCCAGTGACATGGGCAGCCTGTTCCTTATGTGCTGGTGTTGACCCTCAGAAACTGGCTGAAAAAAAATCACCAGAGCTCAAAGAATCCATGCCAGCCAGGATGCTCAGGGTAAAAGACTAAAATAAGGGTAAAATACAAAAAGAATATTACACAATCATGTCACACAAGAAGCTGATAAAGGATAACGTACCACAGATCTGACGTGGTGAATTCATATCTGAATGTCAGACCCAACTTTCGTCATATCCCTAATATATCTCCATTGAAGCAAGATAAATATGATTATAACATTTCATCCTAATCTTGAGGAGATAAAAATAATGCCCATAGGCACAATGGTGCTCCTACTGTTTTTCCTGGCTCTCGGTCCACGGGAAGCACTGCCTCATCCCTGCTGGGCACGTGCTTCCCGTCCCTACAACTTCCACTGCGCTCAGGCAAGGCTGAGTTCACCCCAGCTGCGTGGAGCATTCATTTAAGGCAAGTTCTTGCTCCTGTCCTGCTGTCTATCCCTGCTCCTGTTGGCTCAGGAGGTGTGTGGTGACCTCCTACAGCACTGTCCTCTCCCTCATCCCTGCGGTGGCAGGGCTGAGCAGGATCCCAGGGGCCACCCAGTGCCAGCAGGGAGAGGAGAAGCCCCCAGGATGTATTTTTGCCTGCTCATTTGCTGAAGATCTGAAGCAGGACCTGTCCCCTGCATGCTACCTCCCAGAGCAGAACAATTAATCAGTCCCTGGCTGTTGTCTACCTGGGAATTAGCTCGCTTCCTGAGGATTAACCTAATTGTCTAATTATTCATTATATTGTTTCTCCTCCCGCTCCTCGTTCCTTGTTTCATTGTTTTATTCGTAAAATATCTTCAGTCTCTTTTATCTGAAGGCATTCAAGACATTTACTTTGTGGTTCTGGTTTTTTTTTAGTTTTTTTTTTCTCCATGTATTTCTTTCCTGAGAAGTCCTTCCTGAGCCAAACCTTTCCTGACAGAAAGGACTGGGAGATTTGACACTTCTGGTGGGTCATCTCCCCAGTGCCTGCGTAAAAGACCTCGAATCCATTTTTGTCCCTGTGTTCACCCCTCCTGACCGACTTCTGAGGCAATGTCACAGCACAGAAGGGATGTGACTCTGGAGAAGCTGCTCTATGAGAGAACTCCTTGAGAGGAGTTTTAGCGTTAGGGCATAAGTGTGATTTTCTCCATCAGTGGGTATTTAACTCTTTGAGTTTGTCCTTGCCTCTAAAAACCCACCTGTACGTGCAGGATCTGCCTCTGGGAAGTGGGTGTGTTAACACCTTGGTCTTTGTCCACAGGGCACACACTTGTCACCCCCCAAAAACCCCAAAACCAAAAGGAAATCACCCCTAGAGCAGCCTTTTGTGGCTTTTTGTGAAGTTTGCAAATGCAGAAATGGATTCTCCTTTCCCTTTTCCAGCTGTCTTTGCAGAGGGACTTGGATGAGCTTTTAAAGAAAGGGACAAATGGCTGAGTCTTCTGCTGAGGCTTCAACCAGTTGGCTGCAGTTAGCTCTTAGCAGCTGCTGTGAGCTCTCCTTGGTTTTCCCATCCTGCAGAGATGTGCAGGGAGCTGGTCTAAAGTTTGAATTGGGGCTGAAACACCCTTGGATGTGTCCAGAGTAAAAATAAGTTAAAATATGCCTTCCTTGGTGAAAAAGGAGCTCTTGCTCTTCCCTTTCCACTTTGGTACTAGAGCAGGAGCCACTGTCAGGGGGACACTCTGGCAAAGCTCTGCTGTCACTCAGGCAGAGAGCAGCTGAATCCCTGCAGATAATAATCCTCTATTGATTTTTGCCTTGTTTTTACAATCATTAGAGAATTTTCACTAAGCAGAACGAGAAAATCTTCTGATCCCCCAGGGGGTTCTCATGTTCTCTCAAGGAAATAACAACAAATCAACAAAAAAACAAAGCAGAAAAATTAAACCCATGAGTAAACCATAAATAATGGGGTAGAGCTGGCTGAGAGCACTTTGATGTTCAAATGCATCCGTTACATGGTTTGGTTCTTTTTCTTAGAATTTTCCTGTACTTTCCTAACTTTTCATAAGCAGATTTGCAGTGCCAGGCATTGCTCCTCCACAGTCCATCAGCATTTCCAGCCCTGCTGGGCACAGGTGGGTTTGTTGATTGGCTGGGTGTTGTGTCAGAAGCTTTTGGGGATCATTCCTCTGGGAGAAGTCCGTCTGAGAGGTCTTAGCCGTGTTTTGAGGAACTCCCAAAATGCGTGTGTGTGTTTGTGTGTTGGCTCACTGTGTGTCCGTGCCTGGCCTGGGTGTCAGCGTTGGTGGAGGCTGAGTTTGTGCCCATGTTGAGGCTGTCTCGGAGGCTTTTTGTGGCCTGGAGGTGACTCTGAAGAGTTCCCTGGGGCACAGGGAAGGGCTGTGTGTGTACACAGAATCTGGAACGGTTTGGGTTGGAAGGGACTTTAAAATTCATCTTGTTCCACCCCCTGCCACATGCAGGGACACCTTCCACTGTCCCAGGGTGCTCCAAGCCCTGTCCAATTGTCCTTGGACACTTCCAGGGATCCAGGGGCAGCCACAGCTTCTCTGGGCACCCTGTGCCAGGGCCTCACAGCCCTCTACATGTGCCTGCACACACGTGTGTGCTCGGGGAGGGGGGTCTGCACTCCTCATCCCAGCACAGCCTTTGGAACGGGTGCCAATTCCAAGAGCTGGCAGCGCTGTCCTGCTGCTCAGAGGTGCCTGCTGGCTCACACAACTGAAAAGATTATGACATTCCAAAGAAATAATTTATAAACAGCAGATGTTTCATAAACCGTGACTAAAAAACCCAACAACTCAACAGCCAGAGCTCCAGCCTGCCCAGTAAGGGCCTTGACTTGGGAACAGGAATCTGGACAGAGCAGCTGCTGGGAATGCCAAGGGAGGTCGGCTGCAGAGCAGACCCGAGGTGCCCATGATGCTGAATGCCTGATCAGAAAGGTAGAAGTGATACAAAGAGAGTATCTGAGGGAAAGCAGACTTGCATTTTTTATGAGAAACAGGGCGAAGAATGATATGATATGATATGATATGATATGATATGATATGATATGATATGATATGATATGGGGAGATGTAAGGTGGGGAAGGGGGAAGGAAGAGGGGAGAACAACAATGAAGATGCAGCAGAGCTGAGCCATCACATGAAGAGCTTTGACAGTGAGCTCTGAGCAGAGCTGGAGCCCTTTGCAGCAGCAGCAGCAGCACTGTGACCCTGTCCCCTGCCTTCCCAAGCTGGGCATGGATGAGAGTGACTCTGCTGCTGGGGGCACGAGTCCTGACCAGGGAAGGGCCAGCAGAGCCTGACACTGCCATGTACCCCTTTCCCAAGAGCCTTGTTGTTAAAACTCTGAAAAATCCATTTCAACATCAAAGTCTGTTTTAATTTGAGCTTTCAGTCTCTTTGATTTCATTTCTTCTGCATCTGCTAAATAATGACACGAGCACTTTCAGAAAATGCCCTTCAGTGCTCTCTGATTTGTTTTTGAGCTGTAATCAGCCCTCCTTCTCTTCCTCTTCAAGACCTCTTGGTCTCTGCAGCCCCTGCCCAGGTGGCAGCCAGGAGGAGAGTGGACATCTCCATCCTAGTGCTCCAGCAGATCCAGGCAGCTGGGGCAGAGCTGCTGGGTGAAAGCCTCCATCCAGCTGTGGCTCCTGGAGACACATCTGCCACGGATGCCATGGGCCTGTTGCAGCTCAGCATCTCCCCCCTGTGCCACCCCTCCACACTGCATCTGTCAGGGGCAGCTCCTTCCTCTCAGCCTTCCCTCCATGATGCCACACATCTCCCGTACTTCTCCAGTCCTCGTCGCTGTCACACACAGCCAGAAGACACCTCCTGCAGCCCCAGCGTGGTGGCCAGGAGCCTCCCTGGCAGGAGTACCTGGTCTCCCTCAGGCACTGCAGGGATGTAACTCTCTGAAGGATTTGGCCAATTCTTTCCCAGCTGGAAATCCATGTGGTTGCCCCAGAAACTCTTTGGCAGAGATCCACACCTGACCAGTTTTAGCAGGTGCAGATTGGCCTCTGGGGTAGCCAGTGTTGTGGTTTCCCACCCACATCCATCAGTGTCTGCTGTTCTGTTCATCTTCTGGGTGAGGGTCTGGATCAAACAGCTGAATATCTGCTACTGCCACCTGAAAACTGCTGGGGAATGTGTAGGAACGTGGAGTGAAGGAGGCCTCAGGAAGGATCCAGCCAGTCTCAGGGAAGCTGGATCAGGCAGCCCTGGCTGGCAGGAATCTGTCCCCACTATGTGAGGGAGTTGATGAATCTGGTCAGTGCCAGCCAGAACCCTTAACTGGGCTCTCCATCTCTCACTGGCTAAAGATGGAGCTTCCATGGCTCCCACTTTCGTGACTGCCATGCCCTCCACACTGCACTGAATGCCAGAGGAGAAGGCTCACAGCACCATGTCTGTGTACACAGCACATTAAATCCAGGACACACAGCCCTAGGCAGCCCTAAGTTATTTGTTAAAGGCTGCTGACAATTGTAGCATCTTCTAGTTTGTGTCTCCTTTTATGTCCTCTCTGTTTGTCCCTGTCTGGGAGCTGGGGGCACTGGGGACTCCGGGCAGCTTCCCTGCTGGGTGTGTGGTGGTACCCAGAGCCCGGCCCCACGCAGCACTGCCAAGCCAGCTGAAACCTGTGTGGGCATCCTGGAAGAAGAGGTCACTCTCTGCTCTCCCTGGAGATCATCACATGCAGGCAAGCTTCAGAAAAGGCTCACAAAGGACCCTAGAAATCCCCCTAATTTTCCATCTTGGCATACCCCAGGTCCCAGGCAGAGCAGGCTGTGCATTTTCAGCTGGTTCCTTGTTTCCTAGAAAAGCAGAGGATTCATCCAGACCTCATCCCGTCTCATTCCCTGGGTCAGGGCTGTGGGCTCGTGTTCACATTCATCATCTCCTCTTCATTCCCATTTCCATGAGTGAGCAGCTTTTTGGAGGGTGTCCTTGGAGAGGGGCTGTGCATGAGAGAGCTCACTCAGGCGGGGTTAGTGCTGTCACCATTTCCTGCACCACCCCAGAGCTTCCAGCTCACACCATTCCCGTGGTTCTGTGTCTTTATGGGTGTGAATTTCTCTGGGATCGAGGAGGAGGCCCAGGGTGAAGGTGTCTGGCCCAGCCATGTCTGGCTGAGCACACGTGCTGCCCACCTGAGGCTGTGCTTTGCTGAGCTGCTGCAGGAGCTGCTCCAGCCACCCCCAAAGTGACCTTCTCTGACAAGTCTCACTCTCCACAGGAGCTGTCTTGTGGCCAAATGAAAACCTGAATATTTCTGAACAGAGTGAGGGCTCTAAAAGGTCGGCCATCCTTGGGCTTTGCCATCAACAAAGCTTAATTTGGGGACAGTGATTACCCGTCGGAGCAAGGGTCTGTCTACCCCAGCACCCTCATCTCCAAAAGCAGCCAAGGGAATGAGTGGAATTCAGGGAAAACAGCAGCTGCAGCTCCCCAGCCCACAGCAGCTCTCCCTGCCTGCAGCTCAGGCGCTTCCTTGAGGGGCTGTGCTTAATAACGTTGATGGACTTTTTTCCCCATGAATTTGCCTAATTGCTTTTTGCATTTCTGGATATCCATTAGCTGGTCTCAGCCAAGGAAAGGTTAATGAATTAGAGCCCTTAAAAGCACCCAAAGGGTTTTAACAGAAACAATTCTCTAAGCACAAATCCTCACGTTCTCATACTGTCATTAAGAGCTGCAGAATCATTTTGAGGGTGGTTGGTGCAAGTATGGGAACCCCAGCTCTATCCCCCTTCTGACCCATTTCCCAGGCAGAGAAACTGGGGTGGTTTATCTGGCTCTGCCTGAAACCTGCCATTCCTGTTCCTGTTTTGTTCTGTGCTGGGAGGGTTTTATTTTTTTACTTTTATTTATTCATTTTCTGGTAGAGGAGCAGGAAGAGTTTGGATTGTTTTTGTTGCAAATGTACAGCCCAAAAAGCAACAGCTGCTTATTATGGGTTAGTTTCATGGGACCCAGAAAGTGAAGGAGAGAAGGAATGGAAAGGAGTGGAGTTTGGCACAAGTGGAAATGATCATTGTGAGGGCAGACCTGCTGGAGGAGAAGGGTCCAGAGGACAGAGGTGTCAGCAATGTGTGGTTTCAGTCGAAATAGAGGTTTCAATCAGGCTTTCTGGCCACGGGGAAGGGTGGATGGGGGTCTTCACTCTGCTCCCCCCATGCTGGACCAGCAGCACTGGTCACACTGGGACACGCTGGTGGCTCTGGGTTGACAGCAGTGGCTGGGTGGCAGCAGAGTGATGTGCTCCTGCCCAGGCAGGGCTCCAGGGACAGCTCATTCAGGGAATGCACTGATAATTACCCAGCTGCCAAATCTGGAGTTTTGTGGTGTAATTAGTGCGAGTAGGGTGCAATTAACCACCGGGATCAAGCACAGGAAATCTCAAAGTGTAAGAGGAGCTTCATGTTGTCCTGGAGCCTCCCATGGTGGTGGCTCTGGCACCCTGGCTGAGCCCCAGCACTGTGAAGGAGAGCTGTCCTAGAGCTCTGCACACCTTTCCATGCTCTACACACCTCACCAGCCTCACGTGGGACCAGGTGACCCACCTGCCTTCAGCCCTAAGGCAGGGGTGTATTCAAGCTCAGGCTCTGAGTTTTCTCCTTTCTCTTGTTTGGGATGTGTGGGTGCCTTACCTGGCCTTGCTCCTTGGCTCTGACTTCAGGGCTGTCCCCAAAATTGGCTCTCCCTGCCCTGGGACTGAGCTCCTGGCTCATCTTCCTTGGCCGAGCAGCCTCTCCTTGCTGATTCTTGACACTTTATCTGCAAGTAGGGCAGCTTTTGTTTCATTTTATTTGTGCTTAATGCTTTTCATTAATGGAAGAGCCGATCTTGTTTCTCCCTGAAATTGTCTTATTTGCTGCATGGACAGATGAGCAGAGAAGTGTCCGTGCAGAGCTTGAGGAGGGAGAATGTGTTGGGAGGGGAATGTTGTGCAGGGGGAAGGAGTTGTTGCAAGGTCCATGTGTTGATGCCACAACTCTGGAAGCTCCAGTGCCCTCAGGACCATTTCCAGGTGAGCAAAACTTGCTGTGGCTGTGCAGACCACGCTCTGTGGAGCTGGAAGTTGGCCAGAGTAAAGAAATGCTTTCACTCAGTTCTCCCCCCACATCTCTTCTTTCTGCTGTTCCCAGCCCCTGAGGGCTGAGGGGTTGGGTGTGCCAGGCTGCTGCAGGATTTAGGAGCTGATTTTCAGGTCTCAGAGCAAGATGCCCCTCTGCTCCCAGCTGCTGGTAAGGTTTTAAAGCAGGAGAGGCTGCCTGTGCTATGTTCTGATGGGGTGTGGAGGGAGGGATGCAAGAACTGGGGAAGCACGGATTGAAAAAACAAGGCTGAGGGGAGGGAAGGAATCTGCTGGAAGCAGCTGGCAGTGGATTCTAATAAGGTGACAAGAAGCTCCAACACTTCAGCAGCTGCTTGGTGCAGCCAGTAACCCAAAACATTTAATGAGATGCTGCCTCCTGAGAAGCGAAAGGGTTGGTTTCCTTAAATAAATATTATAATAATAAGCAGGAGGCTGCTCTGGCAGGGTGCTCCAGTCCCCCCTAGTTCTCCCTGGCACCTGGCAGCACCGTATTTGAACTCCAAGGTGAGTGCCAGAGGCTCAGGCTGCGGGGGAATGGCTGTGGGCACCGGGAGCGCTGGGCCTGCCTGCTCTGGTGGAGGTGGGCTGTGACCTGGAGGAGGTTCAGGCAGGCTGCTGGGACAGATCCTGGTCAGGCTGAGTGTGAAGGAAGGGCTGGGCATGGTCCCTGGGCAGGCATTTGGGCTGCTGCACCTCAGCCCCTCTCTCCTGCTCACAGGCATGGTTTTCCTTCCTGTTGATACCCACAGCCTCTGTTATCAGCTCTAAGCTGACACTGAAATCAGCTTTAATTCCCCCTCTCCCATGCTGGCCTGGTTATCAGTTACCAACATCTGCTGCCACTGTGGTGCTTTCTGCACTGCCTGGGCACCTGTGAGAGCCTGGGAGGCTGCTCCGGCCAGCCTGGAGAAGGTCTGGGCTTGTGGAGAAGGAAGGAAATGAAGGTTTGATGGGCAGGGCTGAGCTGTGGTGTTTGTGATCAAACCCACTGGGCACGAGTGTGCAGCAAGGCTAAAACCACTCTGTAATGCGGGTTTGGGGCTTTAGGGGAGGTGCTGGTGTTCTTCACTGGGATGATGAGTTGCTCTGTGATGAAACTGCTGTGGGTTTTTGTGGCCGCATCAAGGTGCTGCCCAGTGCGTGTAACCAGCCTCGAGGCTGCCTGGAGGGCAAATTCCTTCCTTCCCACAGGCTGGCAAGTTCCCTCTGCTCCTTTGGACCAGCCCACAGCTCTTGAGGAAGATGGAGAGCAGGAGTAGTGGCCAGGAGACTGAAACAAAAGGGAAAGGTTGAAAGTGCCCTCCCAGAGGTGTGATCACCGAACACCTCAGCACTTTGCTGCACTACGGGTGTGACACCGTTCCCACCTTCACTGCTCCTCCAGGCCCTGCTGCAGGTGATATCCTCCTCCTGTGCCCTGCCACCAGCTGCAAAAACAACTGCTCAAGTGAGGAGTGAGAGGAGCTGGGAGAGCAGTAATGGACTAACAGAGCTCCTCTGCTCCAGCTCAGCAGCTGCTCCGCTCAGAAGTGCATCTGTCTGTAACTATTGCCATGCAAAGTACTTGTTTGTACCCCACTTTCTCAGTGGTTTCTCTCCAGCCTTTGGCCAAACATGCACTGGTTTTGCTTCCCTGGGCAAGGGCAGGTGGCAGTTCTGCTTCTGCTTTTCCCAGAATGCTAATTTTCTGTGTGGAAATAATACAGGTTTCTGCAGTCAGAAAACGGTTGGCAGGCTGAGTCATTCACGGGCTGCAAACGCGCTGTGGGTCAGCCTCCAGGAGCTGGGCAGCCACCATGAAAGGTTCCTCCTTCACCTGAAATCCAGACAAATGCTCATAAAGGCTTCATGTTCAAGTTCACTAAGTGTGGGGGAAAAGCTTTTCCCATTCCTTTCCATGCTGGGAAAGGTGTTCCACCACGAAGGGCTCAGGAGGCGGGCAGGGCATGGAGGTGCTGTGAAGCTGCTGGGGCTGAGGGCAGCTTTGCTCTGTGACCTGAGGCATTCCTGCCTCCCGTCACTGCCCGTGGGAGCTCCGTGCTCTGAGACAGCAGGAGAGAGCTGCTGCTCGCTCACAGCAGCCAAGAGTGAGCTCCAAGGTGGCCACGGACCTGTTCTGCCCCTGGGGTAGGGCTGGAGGGTCGGTTCTGCCTGAGCTGAATCTGGAGAGAAGTGGGGCCACCTCTTAAACCAAACCTGAGCCCTTCCAAACTGCAGGTGATGCCTGAAGCGGGCACCTAAAAAACAGAGACTGGACAGGAATTAGGGAATAAAGGTGGATATTTATTTGAAAGGCCTTCACAGGCACACCCTGGGGAGCCAGAGGCTGCTGCCAAGATGGACCCCAAGGTGGACCCCGAATCACGAATTCTTCACACTTTTATAGGTTTGGTTCATCTGCATATCAGGGTTAATTCTCCAATTAAAGCTTCAGTTAATGATGTAATTTCCCCAGGCTTGCCCCCCTTTAGAGGCCTGGTTTATGCTTTTTGGGCCCAGGACAGGCTGGGTGTCCTTGGAGAGCAGGCCTGGAGAGGCTTTGTTATGTCTAACCAGCCTGAGAGAACAGCAGCCAACAGGCTACAAGGAACTTCAGAGCTACACACCAGGCAGTGCAGGATTTGAAAAATATAGAAGTTAAACCCCAAGGCATCACAGGTGCCCAGCACAAACCAGTCTCGGGGATGTGAGCAGAAGTTCTGTTGGTCCAGCTCTTCCTGGGGTTCTGTCTCTGAGCTGGAGGAGCGTCTGTGGCCCCACTGATGGGATGGCAACGTTCCCTCCCGCCCACCACATACCCCTTGTTTGTTGTGTTTTGAAAAGTGCTAGAGCAGCCTTAAAATAGATGGTAAAAGAGAGAAAGTGCAGAAAAAAAACCAGTTTAAAGCATTTCTGCATAGTTGGTGCTATTTTTAGCCACAATTTGATAAATGAATGTAGGTCAAAAAACGGGGGAGAGAGTTTGCACTATTTTTTTGTACAAAATTTAAGAGAATTTTGGGAAAACTGGAGCAGCTCAGGAAGAGACTAAGTCAGTGCTGAGCACAAAGTGTTTCTGCCTGAAGAGCAGGCTCCTCGTGTGGTGGGCAGGGCGAAGGAAATTTTTATTTCCTCCAAAATATTCCCCACTGTGGAATATTTACACAAGATACCTCGACCACAAGGTTCCACCACACTTCTGGAGCTGGGGCCAGGGTGCAAAGGGCATTTCCTCAGGTCTGAAGCTCCAGTTTTGTTGACTCTCTGCATGTGGTGAGAGCAGAGACTTCATTTTTTATTTTTCATTTTTTTTCAAATGTACCAGGCCTGTGGGATGGCTGCTGGAGGTGTGTGAGGGGAAAAACACCTGGGTGATACAGATACAAAATCTGGTTCATTCTCCTGTCAAATGTCTCTGCTCCAAGACAAGCATTTGAGGGCTGGGTGTATGTGGGAAGGGATGGGGGAGATGGATAAAGGTGAGTGGGAAGGTGAAGTGCTTTGAAATGGGACTCAGACTCAGCCTAGTCCCAGTTTTAGCCTCTTCTGGCCTTGAGAACGTTTTTCGCTGGGATTTCTTGATGTCAGAATCCTTTGAAGGAGAAAGGAATAAGGGAGTAAGGAGAGCGGTTGTATGAGGGATGTGTGTTTGGACAGAGATCTGAGTACCAGCAAGGGCACTCACACACCTGCACACCCCGAATGTCCCCAGCACACTCCTGCCAGCCCTTCAGCAGGCAGATCCCTGCTCTGGGCTGGGTGGGTCCCTGTGCTGCAGTAGCTCAATGCCACGGGGATGAGCTGCCCGTGCTGCAGTGTGCAGGAAGGATGCTCTGTGATCTGCCCTCTTCCCATCTCCTGCTTGGCCCCACTCTGCAAAGAAAATCCTGCCAAAGTAACTTTCTTGTTGCAGTACTCAGTTACCTCCAGGGCTCTCACTCACTGCTCTGCCGCCTTTCAGGCACATCCAAATGTAATTAATGTGTTCTAAATTAATCTCAGCACGCAGGGGAGCGAAAAGACACAACCTTCCCTGACTTTCTCCCAGTCCCCCATTCGTCCTAATGATGGTGTGGAACAGTAGGAGTGTGAGAAAGAGCATTTAATACCCACCTGTGCCATTGTGGAGGTGTGCCTGCAGCTCTCTGCAGGGCGGGATAATCACTGCACCCACCGCTGTGGGACTGTCAGCGTGGGCAGGGATGGCTGGCACCTGCAGCCTCCCCGCTTTCCTCAGGCTGGAGTGTCACTGCTGGGGCACTGAGGAAGCTCAGGTGCCCCTCAGTCCCCTCCCTGCCGGGCTTGCTCAGGTGGGACTTGGGGAGGGACCATTAAAGGGCTCAATGCCAGCTCCACCCGGGGCAGCACATTGCACACCAGGAAACCAGTGCACAGAAACATCGGAGCTTTAAAAACAAAAAGTGTTTGGGGGCTGATGCAATTCTTTTTCAGCCTCCCTCACTATTAAACCGCTGTTGAGATCAAACCCCAGTCAGCAGCTCGGCTCCCCCTCAGCTCTTTTCCCACTTCTCTCTGGTGGGAAGGGGGAGAGGAGAATTGGGAGGGCAGAAGTGAAAAACCTCGTGGGCTGGGATAAAGACAGTGTAACAGGGAAGGCAAAAGCTGTGCACACAAACAGAGCCAGTGAGGAGTTAACCCCCCACTTTCCATGGACAGGCAGGTGTTCAGCCACCCCCAGGACAGCAGGGATGTCACAGCTAGTGGTGACTTGGCAAGACAAGCGCTGTCATTCCAAACGTCCTCCTTTCCTCCTTCTCCCCCAGCTTTACATGCTGAGCATGATCCCTGTGATATGGGATGTCCCTTTGGTCCCAAGGGATCCCCTTCCAGCTGATCCCCCTCCCTGGAGGGGTGGGGCCGTGGCTGTAGGAGCCCCGCTCAGCAGTGACTCAAACACCCCTGTGTGACCCAAACCAGGCCCACAGCAGCTACTGGGGAGAAAAGAGCCCCTATCCCAGCCAAACCCAGCACGCTGCCGTGCTTGGGAGGTCACTGAGAGCGTGTTCAGTCTGACCCCAACCTCTGGTGCTGCGTCATGTCCCCAAGGCATGGCATCTCCTGTCTGCAGTGGCACAGCTCTGTCCCAGGCCGTCTGATGGCACTGGGGGTGAAGTAGGGAACTTTGAGAAGCTTCAAGAGCAGCAGGTTTTTGTGTCTTTTCTGTCTCATTTTTCTCTGGCCATTTAAAAATATTTATTTATTAGTCCCAGATACGCTGAGTTGCTTGTGTGGGCAAACCTTGTGTTAAATTATGCATTGACCTCATTAATGGCTTTTTATCTGGAAACCTCCAAGTGGTTGGTGAGGGGAGGACATGGTTTGTTGTGATGATTCGGGAGGTGCAGAGCATCACTGTGGGGCTGTGGGTGCCTGTCCCACACCCCAGGGGTGGCCAGGAATGGTCATCCCGTGGGGCTGGATGAACCCATCTTCCCCTGTGTGACAGCCTGGTTTGCATTGCAAGAACTGCCCAGGGGAAAGCCAGGCCCCTCCTTGTAATCCCTGGCTTTGAACACTTCCTTTTACTCCCCACACAAAATGTTGTTCTCCTTTGAAAGGGCACCTAGAGATTACAGTGCTTATGTGTCTGCATTTGAGAAATGTGGTTTTTAATGTGCAATTCCAGTGTTTTCAATGGATACAGTCACTTCCCTAGAATCCTGGAATGGTTTGGGTTTGAAGGGACCTTAAATATCATTTCGTTCCAACCCCTTTGCCATGGGCAGCGGTGCCATTCACCAGACCAGGTTGCTCCAGGGCCCCATCCAACCTGGCCTTGTTGGATATCAAATATTAAAAACCTCTTTTGCTGTAGGTTTGGGAGCCACTGGTGGCCAGCAAGTGCCCTACAAAGAGCTCGGTTGTGCTGCAAATGATTGCATGTGCTTGACTTGTGGCAGAAGAAAAAATAGTTTGACTTTTTTCAGACTCAGCTAAAGCAAGATTAATGGGAAATCAATGTGTGTGCTGTAAATTCTGTTTAGTTAATACATAGAATGCTTTAAAAGTACAAAATAATAGAAAAGTAGGTACGGTAAAAAGACAGTAATTGATGGATCACCTTTGATTTTTTTGTTGACAGAATAATTGTGTGTGTAACTCTGGGACGAGGTTCTTAGCAAGCTGGCATCGTGTTCTGCAACTCTTCCCCCCATTTAGCCATGAACATCACTGTTTTCAGTGCACCCGGGAAGCTGCCCCAGAGAACAATGTGGCACTTTTGTTACCAAGCCTCCGAGGTGTTTTGTAGCTGAGGGGCAACCAGGAAGGCTGTAAATGTGACTTGTGGAATGCTAACCCTGCGTTTTGTTGGATGGGGACACTTCTCGTGTGCCTCGTGTGCCCAGGGCCTTCCCCTCGCCACGGGCGGGAGCCTCTGGGGCAGCAGGACTTGCTTGTCCCGATGGCAGGGACCAGTGCTGCCCTGGGCACGCTTCCTGTGAGGAGAGCCCGGCCAGCAACGCTTCTCTGGCTGCTGACTGCGTTCCCAACCATCCAACCTCAGGGCAGTGAGCACTCCCTGGGCTTCACACTCGGTGTGTCCTCCCGGGAGTGGCTGCCTGTCACAGCAGAGCTCAGCAAAGCCTGCCCCGAGGTGAAAACGAGATGGGTCCCTCGTGTCAGGCTGCCTGCAAAGAAAGAGGACACCTCTCATCTTGACGGCTTGGAATGTGGGGGAGTGGCTGGACAAAGTGCAGGAAATAGGGATAATGTGGAGTTTTTTGCCTGTGGTCTCAGGACCAGTCAGGAACAAAAGCAGAGGCTCCTCAGTTGCAGCCCTGTGGTCTCCTTGGAGAGAGAGAGGGATCCATCACGTCAGGAGCCATCCTGGGATGGACAGCCAAGCTCCCTCCAGGGCTGGAATGTTGTCAGCCTCTGCTGCTGCACACACTGACACCCTGTGCTGGCTGCTGGAGGCACTCCAGCACTGACTTTTTCACAGCTGTCCCAGTGACAAAGTGGGGCTTTCCCAGAGCAGGGAATCTGTGAGTCAGCCACAGCTCCAGCCTACCCAGGGCAGCATAGGTGCAGGTTTGCTGTGTAAGGAATATTTAAATTGGAGGATGAAGTTTCCCCTGGAGGTCCAAATTTTGTCTCTGAGAGTTAGTGTACAAAATATCATATTCCATGATGGATGGGGGATAGAGCCATGACAGCCTGCAGAGCAGGGAATTCCATCAAGGAAAGAAGTAATATGCAATTTTCGGTACTGAAATGGGTTCCCAGACCTTCAGGGCAATAGCCTCATTAACAGAGGACACACAGGCACCTCTCAAAAAGCAGTTCCACGTCCTGCTGACTGCTGAAGTGTTTATTGGATGAGGTCTGGACCAAACCCTTCCCCCCAGGAGGAGCAAGGTTGGGCTGACTGCAGTGTAAAGGTTCCTCCACGCTGCTCTTTAACCTGGGACAGGTTCTGTGGGAGCTGCTTGGATCCATTAAATATCCAACACACTGAGCACCTGATGTGGGTCCTGGGAACACTTCTCAGATGTATCCAGAGTCCTGGGAAACTCTGTGGGGGTGGGAAGACATTTTCCTGGCCAACTGAGTGGCCCACCCAGATTGTCTGACCCCGCTGTGCTCTCCAGTCTGGGGGCTGGTTCCCATCTTTACTCCCCTGCAGGTGGCAGGCTGTGGATGGGCTGCACCCGTGCAGCAGGAGCATGGGATGAAGCCCAGCTGAAAATTGTACCTAAAGAGCCACTTCTAGGAAAAACCGAAGATACTCTGAAGTTTTCAGGCCTGAGAGCAAGCACCACGTAGACCCAGCTACACCTGGGAAGGCTGGTCTTTTCTCTTGAGATGGACTGCTCTGCCTCAGCCCGTGGTGTTAAACATAAAAAATGCAGTACTCGAGTACAAAACCCCAAAGATTTATGCTTGAGCTTTTCCACCCAGCTCCTGTGTTTGTTTTAGTGCTTACTGAAGGGGCTCAGTTATGCCCGGGACGAGGCAGAGGGTGGGGAAGAAGCCTGTCACATCCATGACAAGTGCTTCTGGCAGGTGTAATGCCTCCTGGCTGCTGCTGGGCAGGGGAGGCACTGGTTTGGGTGGCAGTAATTGGGTAATGCTCCCTCAGCAGCTGCCCTCTTAATGCATTTGTGGTAGGTGCAAGTCCAGCTCTGAGGATGGCTGGGTTACAAACGCTCCTCGGGTGCTGCTGTTCCAGAAAAACCTCGACCTCTCCTGCCTGCCTCCCTGCCAAGCCTCAAAGAACAAACATTGGCAGCTCTTAGCTGAAAAGAATCCTCCTGAGGAGGATTTAGGGTTTTTTGTTGTTTTGTTTTTATTTGATTAAGTAGAAAAGTTGAACATTACCAGAATTTGATATACACGAGGATCTGAGTTACAGATGTCTCCTGGATTCCTGTTCCTTTCTGCCTTCAAAATGTTGACTGTTCTCCCAACCTCCTGCAAGGGAAGGCAGAACACTTGGTTTCCATCACAAAAAATCCCACAAGGAGTAGGAATTTCCCTGCAGCACCTCAGCAGTGTCTGTGAGGTGCCAGCAAGGAGCAGGGATGGGGCAAGTGGCAGTGGCTGGCTGTGATGGGCAGATTTGGGATGAGGCAGGGAAGTTGTGGGGCTGCAGGAGGCGTTTGCTGGGTGCTGATCCTGGTTGCTCTGCTGGCACCTCAAAAAGCAGCTTTGCCAGATGAGTGGCATTTTCTAGAGATGGAATTGCAGTGACTGGATGGTGTTGTGAGCAGGGAGCAGAGGATTAATTCTGCCCCCATCCCACTCCCTTGCAGAGATTCCTGATGGCCCCAGCATCCCTGCAGCAGCCAGCCCAGCCCCTCCTGCATCTGGGTCTCCAGGTCCCCATCACCAAAATACAAAATAGGATTGGGGCCGTTCTCCTCCTCAGGGCTCAGGCAGCTGCAGGGATGTGAGAGGTGAAGTCTCTTTTTGGTGGGCTGAAAACCTAAACAAAGGAAATGTTACAGTCAGCCTAACCAAAACAATTAGGAAAATAAAAACCCCAAATGGTCAAATTAAGAACCTTTGGTATCATTAGGCTGAGCAGAGCTGGGCTTTGTTCCACATCCTCCCGATTTTCACCTCCTTCCTCCAGCAGGAATTTTTTAGGGGTTATAAAGGTGCTTGTTTTGCCTCTATACAAACACACTCCTGTCTTTCAAACTTTCGCTTTTAAAAATATATTTAATGGGGAAAAAAGCGCACACCGAGTAATTTATTACAGCTGTTTCTGTCCTGTCACCAGGGAGACACTGAAAGAACAAGTCTGGCATGGCAAGAAGGTGGGAAGGCTGGGGTAGAATTGAAATGGGAGATGGAAAAGAAGAGGCAGAGGGAGGAGCAGAACCCCCCTCTGTGTGTGTACAGACGTGTCCACAGTGTCTGTGTACATTTGCACACCACATCTCTGCACATTTAAATACAGAGCTGCGTTTACGAGTGACAAACCAGCCCAGAGAGAGTTTATTCATTATTGCTGTTATTGGCAGGAACTTTTTCTTCCTGTGCCTAAGTACAAAGGAAAAAAACCCCATATTATTGTTTCACGCCAAGTTGTACAAGATGCCAGTACACAGGTTAATGAAAAAAATGCATGAATTTGGATAGATATATAAAGGTCCCTTGGGTGTTCAGTCATAAATCTTTGTAGCTGGAAGGCAGAGCAGACATAAATAGGCCTGATATAACCAACTGTTTTACATACAAATGAGTGCTTGCCTTTTATTTAGTTGACAATATTATTATTTTGAATCCAAGGAGAATATTAAATGAATTTTGTCATGCTGTCTCCATTAGGAGTGATCCCTGAGCTGTGAATTGACTGTAGTGGAGGCTTTGGGCTCCATGCAGGGCTGTAGAAAGAGAGGGGGTGTTCTTTATTTCATGTAATGGGGCAAGTGTCACTGAAATGCACTGGGTTCTTTAGAGCAATATGCCTTCCCTTAAAACTCCACTGGGAAGGAGGAAAAAAGGAAATAAATTGACTTATGATGGCCTCATGCTTGTAATTATGGGCTCTGTACAATTTCTACTGAACCGACAGCAGCAGAGAACTTATTTCTTTTTAAATATAAATTATTTCTTCTTTGCCACACCAGGCACTACGTGCTGGCATAAGCTGCCAGGCTGTCAGTGCTAGGATCCACATTTGCTTGTTTATTATTGGCTTATTTGTTATCTGTGGGACATGCACAGCTAATAAATACCTTCCCCTTCCTCTGCCTGGCAGCAGGAGGGGGTGCACGATGTATGGGAACGCCCAAATCCCCCTCTGGTGCCCATCCTACTGAAATGGGGACAGAAACCACCAATGTATGGACACTGCTGCTGGGCCAGGTTCAAGCTGCAGCCTGCTCTGAGTCAGGGTTGCAGGGGGGGCCTTGGGAGGAAAAGGCTCCATCAGTCCCTGGAGTAAAACCAGATGTTCTGTGGCATTTCCTTGCAGCACCACCCAGCTCCTTATAGCTACTGGTTCGTGGTAAAAACACAAATAAAATGGTGCTTGTTTATTCTGGGTGTCCACCGGCTGCAAACCCAGTAAAAAAGGGACTTGCTGCACTTTGCTGGGCAGTGAAATGTAGCTGGAAGGAATGTGCCAAGGGCAAGCAGAGATGAGGCTTTTTTGAGTTAATTTTGTGAAGAGCAGCAAAAAAAGTGCCAGAGTGTGGCTCAGGGGCCTTGTTCTTTCAGCTGTTTGTGTGGCTTTGAGTAAGCAACACTAAAACGACCCTAAACACTGGGATTGTTGGATACTCACCAGCATGCTCTCAGCATTTCTCAAACACAGGGAACTGTGTCCCTGTGGGCTTGTCTGGGAGCTGGGTTGGGCATTGCTGAGCCCAGTCCTTTTGCTGCTGAGAGGTTTTAGCACAGGTTGCTTTTAAAAACTATTTAGAACAATCCTTGTCTCTAAGGTACCTCTGAATGCCTGAACATGCCATTTCCTCACTGGGTTTGTGTCTGCACGCTCAAAAAAACCCTATGGTAGGTAAATGTGATTTATCTGCCCTTTACAGACCGTGACTGGGATGAAGAAAAATGAGATGATTTGGTGAAGGTTGCACACGTGACCTGTAGCAAAGCTGAGCCCAGTTCCCCACAGCTGGGACTCAGCTCCCACCCTCCCTCTGGAGCAGCTGGTGTGATTTTAGTTTTCCACCATCCTCCTTTGGCTAGAGTAGGTGTTATCCCAGAACCTACAGGTGTCTCTGCTGGGGTTAAACAGCCTGAGGGGAAACTGAAACCTGAGAATGTTGCTGGATGTGTGAGCTGAGTGCTGGGACAGCTGCCACGTACAAGGACCTCGGTCACCCTTCCAAGTTATCCCTTTGTTATTGGTAAAATAGGAAAACACGTTGGGATGGTAGAGACTACTCAAATAATTTTTTTTGCTTTTTTTTGGCTGCCTCAGTGAGCTGGCTTCACTTCTGGCCCCGGCTCTGTGCAGCTCCTCTCACTGAGCTGCTGCTCGAAGGCAGATGAGTTATGCAGGAGGTGCCCTCCTGGTGCCTTTGCATTTTTTAGCACTGCCAGACACAACCATCCTGCTTTCCATTCCCCGAGTTTAGTTCCAGGCTATTTCTTGCCTCTTTGGGTGCACAAAGCAAAGCCCAGCTTAGCTGGGTTTGCTACAGGTCTTTGAGGTTGTCTTTGCTCACCTAAGTCATGGAAATATTGTAGCTATTGGAATTTCTATGAAGGGAAGTTTAATTTTAAAACAAAGCCTTCAGACAGTCAGAGCCAGCCAGCTCAGAGGATTGTGCTTCCAGGAAAAAAAGAAAAGGAAAAAAAAATTAGCATTTGAAAGCAAATCTTCCCGATTCTGTAATAATCTGGGAAATTAATATTAAAAAAATTATGGAACACCACAGTACTCTTATTTCCTCGGAGCTGAGAAGCCTGAATCTAGAAGTGGAGGGTGCTGCTGAATCTAAAAATCTGGATATTTAAAATTTCTATCTAATTTCTCTCTTTGGTCTCAGGCAGAGCCCTTGAGAGGCAAGCAGGAGCGTTGGCCACGCTGTCCCTGTGCCCATGGCAGGGCAGGTTTGTTCCTGGGCTGGGTGCCCTGCCAGCAAACTGTAGGGTCTTCTCCTTTCTTACTCCATGGAGATGCAGGGGAGTGTGGGCTCTCCTCTGGAGTGTGGGGAGGTGCCATCTGCCAGCATGGCTTTGAACCACCAGCCCTGCTGGCCTGGGGATCCCGGCTCGGATCAGCTTTGCATCGGCACCAGGGGCTATGGGCTGGTGATCAGAGAGCTGGCAGGATTGGAGGGCAGGGGAAAAGGCTTCTGACAGATCTGGAGATCCTTGAACCACAAACGGAGTAACGAGGAGCAGCGTGCGCCCTTTGCCTCTGCTGCTGCATCCTCTCGCTGCCTCTGTGCCTTTGGCTGCAAAGCCAAAGTCTCCTTTGAATAATTGTGGTTAAAAGAAGCCCGGCCAGCGCGGGGGTGGTGGGTGCGTGGCCCTGCAGAGAGAGCAGGGCAGGTCTGCTCTGGGACCTGCTGCTGCTGCTCCCCAGCGAGGCACAGGCTGGGGAGTTGTGGCAGCGGGCAGAGGAGAAGGTCTCAGAAATTATTTTTGGAGTGAATTATAATTAAAAATCACTGCAGGACAGAACAAGCACAGACTGCAGAGCAAAGATGCAGAAGAACTTTAAAGTCTTTCTGTTTGCAAGTCCTGCTGGACACCCTGGACTGGGACACTTCCAGGGATCCAGGGGCAGCCACAGCTTCTCTGGGCACCCTGTGCCAGGGCCTCCCCACCCTCACAGGGAACAATTCCTTCCCAATATCCCATCTAAACCTGCTCTCTGTCAGTTTGGAGCCATTAATGCAGGATGTCCTCCTGAACGAGAAGCTGTCACATTAGGATCACCTTTTAGTGTCCAGCTTCTGCCTCCATCATTATCAGCCCCAAATACTCTCAGCCTTAGTGAGACCTGGGATGAGAAGCAGCAAAGGCTGAAAGTGCCTCAGACTGCCCAGATTTTTTGTCTTGCTGTTAAAAGTGCTGAGGATGGGTCACAGTCACACGCTGTAGATGCTCCCAGTTTATAAATTTTTTGCCATTGTGGCAGAGATTCATCCATATCTCAGACTTTCTTCCTCCAGGTCTGCTGCACCACAGACTTTCCCACCTCTGGGCATTACTTTGCTGCCTCTCAGGTCATTGGTTCTTAAAATCTCGTGTTCCTCTGCTGCTGGAAATGTAAAATAGCTTTGTCCAGCACGTTGTAAAGGGCTACTGCTAATAGCTAATGTTCTTGTTTAGTTTTTCAGCTGTAAATAAGGAAACATAAACAACAGTGGCCAGCACTGGCTCTGTGGTGTGTTTGCTCATGTGGGAGGTAGTTATTCACACGCCTTTTGTTCACAGCTCCAAAAACAAAGGGAAAGGAGGAAAAGCCCTGCGAGCTTTGCAGGAGCAGTTAGCAATTTGCACCGAGGGCTGTCAGGGAGCTCTGGCTGCCTTCCTGGGAAATGCCTCTGCGAGGCCCTCAGCAGCACAAGCTTCCTACAATGCGGGGCTAAATGCAACTTAACTCCTCTTTTATTTGCATTTAATGTGCCACGGCTGAACAGAGATGCAAGCCCGGGTAATGAACACAACTGCAATCTGTTTATACAGCAAATAGGAGTCATATTTTTCCTGTACAATGCCCTGTAGCCTGGTGAAGGCTTCACCGAGCGGGGTGCTCAGGGACTTGGAATTCTAGCTCTGTGTCTGTCGTGACCCTGGCGTGGCTTCAACTCCTGGGTTTCTTGTAGATTTTTCACAGCAAATTTCCTTTGGTGCTTCAGTGCTGGCTCCTGGGCACGCTGAGAGAAGTTTGAATGCTGCTGGCACAGAGCAGCTGCAATTAAGACGTCAGGATCTGTGAAAGGGCTGCTGTCACTCAGCATATTGGCTGATATGAGGCATTGGTTGGCATTACTGATTTTAGCTTTTCTGTATCACCTACTCCTTGTCACTCACTTGGTTTTTGTGGTTTACAAAAGAAAAACACCTGCAGAAGAACGGGAATCCCACCTGCCTGACACCTTCTGCTGGTGTCCAGCCCCGAGGGAGGGGGAAGCAGGAGGGGACTGGGTTAAGCTGTGCCTGGGCTGTCCCCAGCCATGCGTTGTGATGAAGTCAGAACTCAGTTGAAGCCCAGATCCTCATGCAACAGGATCTTCAGCAACAAATTTGAGGCTTCAACCCCCAGCTGGCAGCCAGGCATGGCAGCACCATCCTTTGGCCTTTGATACAAAGCTGATGTGAGGGAAATTTCTTCCTATCTATGCTTGAGGCCCCAGGAGAGCTGCCTGACACTGTGATTCCCACTGCTGCATGGATAGGGCCAGGAGCAGAGACCAAAACGCTCTTGCAGCCCCCCTGGGTAGGTGCAGGGTATTTGCACGTGGCCCAGACGGAGGAGAGAAGCACAAATAGCTGTTTGTGCCAGGGGAGTTATGCTCTGCTCATGCACATCATCAGGGGGTGTGGTAGTGGGGAAGTAGATCTGAGAGAGCTCTGGGAAGGACTGCTGAGAGGACTCTGCATGGAGAACCTTGTGCTCAGGTGCCTCAAGGCTGCTGTACGGGAATTCAAATGCAGTTAAAATAAGGTTTGTTAATGGGAGGTGTCCCTTCAGAGGGCAGTGATCACAGCCTTTATCTGGCACTCAGACACAGGGGAGATCTCCCTGCCCTGCCCAGAAATGGGGATAAGTTATCCATCACCTTTCAGAAAGGTCAGTGCTTCCTTAGAGAAATGTTTTCTTTTGCACTCGAATTGCCCCCGGTTGCAGGGGGACCCTTCACCCCCAGGACGAACCCTTCAGCCCAGAAGAGCCCACAGAGCCCGGCCGGGTACAGCTCGTGTGAGACAGGCTCGGTGTCGGTGTGAGACTTCCCCCGAGGGGGCTGTGCTGGGCTCCTGGGTGCTGCTGTGGCACGGAGCGGGGTGTGGGACTTGGTGTGCTGGCAGCTCAGGTGCAGCTCATGCTCTGCTGAGGGGTCAGACTCGTGCTGCTGCTGTGGCACACCGGGGGACGCTGCCCTTGTTCTGCCGGCAGAGGATGCGGGCAGGTTCAGAAGACAGAAAGGGCTTCACCATCCATTATTCAGTCTTTGGAGGGGAGAAGAAACCCAACGTGCTTATGTGCTTTTTATGAGCTGCTCTTTGGCTTTGAAGATGGGAACTTGAGCGAACTCCCTTGTGAGATCCCCTCGGGGAGCCCTCCTTTGCCAGCCACTGCCCTCGCCCTGGGGAGGAGGTGGAGACCTGGAGCTGTGCCCCGGGCTGGGCAGCCACCAGCAGCAGCCGGTGTCGGTATAGACAGGGGGCATGGCTGGTTCCTGGCTGCAGGAGGGGACTGCAGCAGTTCCAGCGGAGCTCTCTGGAACTGAGCAAGCGATGCGAGTGTGAAACAGCACCTCTGTGAGGTGTCAGCAGCTGTGAAACGCAGCGAGCGGAGACAGGAGTGTGTGTGAAGTGACTCTTCCCCTGATCAGCTCACAGGCTGTTGTTAGTTTGCTTCCTCCTCTGGTGTGATCCTCATAAAAAAATAAACTTTGCTGTTCTTCCCCCGCGTCTGGGGGGGGGTTCTTTTTTTTTTTAATTTCTTTTTCCTGAGGCTTCCTACATCTCCCTTCTCTTCTGCACAGAAGGGGGTGGTAAATATAGAGATGAAACACAAGCAGCCAGGAACACCCACTTATTGATGTCTCCTGCATTGTCCACCCAAGACAGGTGGGCTCTGAGGCTGGGGCAGGAGGTGAGTTCCCCTTTTTGATGGATTTACATAAGAGAGCAGCTTTTAAGATAAATTCCTCCTCTTATTGCTCACTGGTTTATTTCTAAACACTGCTTTATTGCTTCACGGGGTGTATTATTTCTGTTTTTCCACTTCCAGGAGGACTCAGATTCTTTCTGCTTTTTTCCAAGGATCAAGCTGGGCTTTTAAGAGAGTGAGGGACTCCTTGGTGACTCCTTTCCTTCTCCACCCACCCTGAGCTGCTCCTGTCTGCAGCAGGACCAAGCTGCAGCTGGTGGGAGGAGAGGAGGGGAAACCCCTCTTTACTTGTGTTTGAAGGTTAGAAATATCAAGGATGGGGATGATCATGAAAAATGCATGTCCCTCATGTGGGAGCTGGCCTACATTTCCCACCAAATGCCTCCTGGCCAATGTTTTGAAGATGTACCCTGTGTTTTGAGTTGTTTTTCCGTTGTTTCTCTTCTCTCTGCACGGATGCATTTGGATGATCTCATTCTCCCTGCACCATGTAATTCCTTTTGAGGTGGTGCTGGGGATGGTTGCTCTGTGCTGTCAGTGATGTGTCTGGAATGTGGTCACCTCAGCAGCACCTCAGGGTCCCCAAATTCAGTGGCACCTGCTCTGCAGGAGGGAGCTCAGCGCTACTGGGCTCTGGTGAGGGCACAGCGTGCAGGCTGTGCTGCTGCAGCTTTGGGCACAAAGCCCAAAGGATTCCTCCTGCTGGCACAGGGGCTGGGTAAACTGTGGGGAGGGGACCTTAAACTCATCATAAATTAATTTCTATGCCTAGGCAACACGGGTTCCCAAGCTCTGTGGCATTAACAGTGGTGCAGCCCCACAGAGGGCTGCCCAAGCTGCAGAATAGTGGGTTTTTGGTGTGTGGGGGCTTTCTAGAAATATAATCACACAAAAAGAGCAAGCCCTGGCTGGGAGGCTGCTGCCCTGAACCCATGCATTTTGTACCTATTGCCTTCATCTCCCTGCTCACCCTGTGACTCTCAAATTCTGTCCCCTCTGTTGTGCATCTTGCGTTCTTCACACTTTCCCCAACATCTCCTGTTTTCCCTTTGGAAGAAATTGCTGCTCCACACAACTCAGGTGCTGGATTGGACTTGCAGGGAGGGATGTGCACAAACAGGATCACCACAGAATTTAAGTTGGAAGGGTTCTGTGGCAGTCAGGTGGTGCCAGGGTGTGCATGCTGTGTCTGTGCAGGCTCCTCCTGAGCTCCCTGTCATCTCTGCTTTAGGTGGTGCTACAGACAAGGACACCAATAACTTAAGTAATTACTCACGTCCAAATCAATTTGCTGCCCTGTCGGCTTCATCTTCTCTTTGGAGCCAAAATCAGCATTGATTCCTGAAGTTGCCCTTCACATCTCCAGCACCATGTACAGACTTCCAGTGACTTCTCGGACGCAGTCTGGAGGACTAAGCCTTCAATTAAATTTGTTTCCTAATTTTTATAGCGGTTCAAATACCTTTATGTGGCTGCAAATTATTTTTCTGCTAGATCACAGTGATCTGGTAAAAAGGCAATCAGAATTCAACACTTTTGCTTAAAGGTAAAAACTGACTGAAGTTTCTCCAACCTCCACCTTGGAAAGAAATGAGAGTTTCTGTCATCTTTAAAGTGCAAAAAAAGCTGGATCCTCATCCAAACTGGCTGCTGGATGAGGGGTAAGGGGCTGCCTGGTCCCCAGTATCCATCCAGCTCTATGGAATCAGAATGGTTTGGGAGGGAAGGAACGTTAAAGCCCATCCAGTTCCCACCCCCTGCCATGGGCAGGGACACCTTCCACTATCCCAGGCTGCTCCAAGCCCCATCCAGCCTGGCCTTGGACACTCCCAGGGATGGGGCAGCCACAATCCTCCCATCCTGTGGGATGCAGAAGAACCAAAGTGTGCAGAGATTGGGGCAGTGTTGAATCTTTAGGTCTTGTAAGTTAAATTTTCAGGAGTGTTTGCACCTGTGTGCTGTCTCTTGGCTCAGGGGTGGCTGCCCTGGCTGATGTGGTGGATGAACACTCCCCGTGCCCTCCTGTGGGTGTTAATTTTCTTTTCCTGGGAGCTGATTTATGTTCTGCCTGAAAAGCATTCTTTATTGGAGGTGTGGCCGATAAAAATGGATGACTTGAAAGTAATCAGATTTTTTAAACTAGAAAATTAGGTGTGACATTCTCACCATCTATATTAAGATCTTAATTTAATGTATTTAAAAGACTTACAATAAATGAAAAGGCTAATGCAAGACATTCACTGCTGAAGTTTTCTGATTCTCCAGCCCACTGAAAGGATGGATGAAACCTGCCCAAGCACCTGCAGTGAACCTCCTGAAGGGCTTCCTCCTTTTTAAAAGCTGGTGTTCTCAGGAATTGCAGAAAGAACACTTTTTAAAAAGCAGTTTCATCCAGTAATAAAGCTCAAAAATTAATTAATTAATTCAAATTTGGTGAGAACAAAACCCAAAAGCAGTTGAGGGAAGTGGTTTTCTTTCTGCAGCCTCAGATATTATCTTCTTGCCCCTGATTCTCGTTCAATCAGCTCCAACATCTCCAAGGCTTTGGCCCCAGTTATTGGACACAAACAATCCAATTTTATTGATTGTGTGTAGTTCTTCTTTTGTGTTGTAAATCAGATTGAAATGCAAAGCATGTTTTAATAAAAATATTTTTGTTGCCTAGCACAGATTACAAACTTGTAATTGGTAGGAAGCTGTTTGAAATGCTGATTTGAGCATTTTTATTCAGTTCCAGTTGTCCAAGTACAGTTTGACACAAGTGGAAAATAAACTATCAATTAGTAAATAGTAAAGGGATCACTTAACATTGTTTAACGTGGCAAAAAATTGGAAAAATCAGACTGTGAATGAACGCAGGTATCTGTATTTGCCTCGATGCAAACAGATGAGGTTGTGAATTGAAAGTAAAGGCTACATTTAATTGCAGTTCACGTTTTAATGGTTTCCCACTGACAAGAATAAAACTTTCTGCTCAGCAGTCACTCGAAAGTACAAACAGAAATGGGATTGAGACCAGTGGTTTTTGCTGGTTTGAAACACTTCAATGTGAATTAACCCAACCCTGATAGGGAGGGAATGAAAAGACTTCCCCAGCACTGGTACAAACCACTGACTGCAGCAGTCCTGGGGAAGGATGGAGCTGCTGTGGTCTGTGGTATCCAGAGCTGGAAATGCCATCTTTTCTCCCCTTCCAGGACAGAAAAGTTTCCAGCCTTTCTGAGGACAAATAGTGAGAAATAGCAACTAATCAAATGGGCTGTGATAGATGGCTGTTAAAGGAATAAAAACCTGCCCACACTGATAATAAACATTGCAGCTGCTTCCAAAATCACTCCCCAGGGCGGCTTCTTCAAATTTTAGTTGTGGAGGAAAAATAACTGTGGCCAGCAGAGCCAGTCTATTTGGTCATAAAAAAGAACAACAGGGAAAAGCCAGTGTGGAGGAATGGCCTTGGTGCCTCTTGTGGCTTTTGCCAAGGATGTCGTGCCAAAGTGACCCTGAGTACTGAGACAGGAGTGTCCAGCTGGGTTGGAGCCTCACTGACTGTACCTGGCTCTGCTTTTTCTCCTTCCTCGTGTCCTTCCTGTCTGTGACCTTTGGGTTGTTTGGCCAGAAGACTCTGTGTAGGTGCAGCACTGGAGGGAGGAAGGAGCTGAGAGCTGGCTTAGCCCTCTCTCTGGTTCTTTCCGGGGTACCCTCACTGATTCTCTGCTGTGTCTGGCTCTTTGCAACATCTGAGGCTTCCCATGTCGAAATTTGGTGTAGCACTGCTCAGTCTTGCTGGAGGGCTGGGAGGCCAAAGGGTGAGGGGGGATGTGTGAGGCTCTGCAGTGCTCCCCGGGCGTGGAGCTCTACCTGCCCCAGGTGTAGCCACAGAGAGCTCTTAGAGCTGGAAAATCCATCCCTCAATCCCTTCCTCGATTAGAGGAAGCACTGACAGCCCCTTCAGTGGCAAGGTAAAAACCAGGATGATGTCTGCCCTCCCATCTCCTCTCCTTCCCACACAAAAGGAGCTGGGATCTTTTGGTCCTCACCCCCCCAAACACCAAGAGAAATGCAAACCTGACCTTGCTCTCACCCTCCCTCTTCAGGAACTGCTTCTGGAGGCTCCTCCCTCTGCCTTAACAATTTAACTGTGGTAGAATTACATCCCTAAGCTCTTGTTCTCATGAAATGCTATGCTTAATAAAAAGTGTGGCACGTCAATAATTTAGGTACTTGTGACAAAAACATAAAACTCTGTTAAATATATCACAAACTTTGCCTGGTGTTCTGGATAATTAAAAATGGATGTAACGGCAAAGTATTGTAGGTATTAACTCTATTTCAGAGTCCTTGTATTTAAACCAGGGGCCATCAATTTTAAAATACCGTAAAAAATATGGCAAGATTTTAAAATGTATCTGATATATTGTCCTATCTATTTAAATTATTAATATGCAATGCAACCAACAGGAGTCTAAATTCTTGCCAGCACAAGCTCTAGGCAGTCACTCTCAGAGGAGCTCGGTGAGCCGTGGGGGAGCAGAGATAAACCCCGTGGTGTAATCCCCTCCTCTGGGCTCGGCTCTCCCCTGCCTGGCTCCACACATTTACACCTGTGCCAATCTCAGTTCTTCCCTGCCTTGCCTTCCAGGCTGCATTTTACACCTGGTTTGCATTCCCAGGGCTAAATCGCAGCCTTATCTCTGGAGAGGGAGCCCGGGCATCCCAGCGGGGAGCTCAGGGCAGGGGGGTGGGATTGCTGACAGGGTGGCTGAGAGCAGAAACCGCAGTGGTTTAGCAGGGAAGGAGACCATGATCCTGCAGGTGCCTGGAATTAGTGACTCGCTGAGTGCAGGGCTGGGGGAGCTCTGATGGAGGGACGGGTTGGGAAGAGGAGTATAAAATAGACAAGAGAAAGTAGAGATGAGGGCTGAAACCACAGAGCTGCTATCAGACCTTGGGTCAGATACAGCCTGCTGCTGGTGGAAAGCTGGAGCCACCCAACTTCTTGCTCTGTATTAGCAGTTGCACAGCTAAAATTTTGTTCTCAGGGCCATACCTGTCCCAAGGTCATGAATGAAGGGAGCTCTGCTGACACAGATCAGAAATTTGGGCTCTTTGGGCAGTGCAGTATAAAGGCACGGCCCAGAGAACGCAGCTCCCTGGGGGATGGCAGCAGAAGGGAAAGGCTTGACAAAGCCCCAGGGTTTTTCATAACCATACACAGGGCCCAAATAAACAGATCTATTTTTATGTGTTTGCTCCAGGCTGTGCCCTATTGCTGTGGTTCTGTCTTTGTTTTGGGACAAAAGAAGAGAAATGAATAGGTAGCATTGTATCTTCCTTGCCAGCATCTCTCTAGGAGTCCTGGCTGAGAGAAAAGCTTATTTTAAGGAAATGGAGTTGATGTGGGATCTGGGGTGAGGAGGAAACGCGTCATGAAGTCCCAGAATGCAGGAAAATGCTCCATGCTGGCAATGGCGCTTTGTTGGTAAAAGTGAACAGATTGAGCAGTGGGGAAAAAAAAAAAGAACATTAATTCAGTTGAGTTTGGTGTGGTGTTCGTGGACGGGCTGTTTTTGGAGGCTGGGTCTGAGAACAGCACTCGCTGTACCTGGCTGGCTGATTAATATTTTCTCGGGGGGGGGGAATTTATTCCTGGCCTGACACCAGTGGGTGATGGGTTCATGTCTTTGATGCTGAGATTTACAGCGCTGTGCCACCAAAGAAACTGCAGAACTTTGTGTGTTTGGGTCTGGACTGATGCTGCTGCTGCTGTCCTGAGGAGCAGGGGGATCCCAATTCCCTTCCCTTTCCCTGCTCCTTTAATTTTCTGCCGAGGGGTGACTCCTGCCCTGGCCCCTGTCTAACCCAGCTGTGTGAGTGCTCCTGGCTCCTGTGCTGTATCAATACCCCTTCTGTTCCCCTGAAGGCACAAGCTGCAGGTGATATTTTAGAGAAATCAGTGTGAAGGGAAAATTGGCAGCTTTGACTCTGCATGAAATGACAAATGCCTCGTTATTGGCCCAAAGACTTTTTCTTGGGGGGGAGGTTGGTGGTGGTGGAAAACACCAGTGTGCTGTTTTTCTTTATAAATGGACTCATTGTTGTGGCTGTTAGGGGAGTGTGTTTTACTTTCTGTTTAGTACCATCCTCATGAGACACCAGGATGGATCTCTCTACACGGCAGAGCACATCACAGAGAATTAATCATCCTGCTCACAGGGTCACTGACGGTGATGAGCGTGGGGCTTCTCTACAGGGTGTTTTTTCCCTTGAAGAATAATTAAAACTGATAAAGAATAATAGAAAAATAGAAGGAAGAGCATCCTGCTGACGTGCAGTGTATGGGGAACACCTTTCTGGGCAGGCAGTGCTGGGTGCAGGGGAAACAAATTCAGGAGGGGGAGGCGTTTTCATGGGATCACGGAATATCCTGAGCTGGAAGGGACCCACAGGGATCATCCAGCCCAGCTCCTGGCCCTGCACAGACACCTCAACACCCTGGGCATCCCTGGCAGTGCTGCCCAAACGCTCCTGGAGCTCTGGCAGCCTCGGGGCCGTGCCCATTCCCTGGGGAGCCTGGGCAGTGCCCAGCACCCTCTGGGGGAAAAACCTTATCCTGATAGCCAGCTAAACCTCTCCTGGCACAGCTTCATGCCCTTCCTGGGGTTCAGAGATCAGTGCCTACCCCTCTGCCTCCCCTGGTGAGGAAGTATTTACCTGGCATCACCCCCCTTGTCTGTTTTCCTCACCTTTCCCCAAAATCTCGGTGATGGATGTTTGTTTTGCTTTCTGGACAGTCAATTCTGCTGCTCTGCTACTCCTCAAATTCCACAGTTTCTGTTGGCTCTGGCCCTCAGTGTGCACTGCTGCAATGCAAACATCTTCATTCTCACTCTGCCCTTAGCAGGAGTGGGGGATGATCTGTCCGTCTCCCTGTCCAGGGCTGCAGTGCTCCAACATGAGGATTTATCCTAACTTACCTCTACAATTTCCTTCTTTAAACTGAATCCTAGCCCCTTTGTCTTCCCTCACAGTTTCCCAGTCCATCCTTACCTTTCCCAGCATTTTGCCCAGGTCAGGGGGTGATCACAGTGGCCCAGGATGAATCCTCACCCAGAGCACCCAGCTATGTTCCTGCAGTGTGACCATACCCAGTGAGAGCAGCTCCCTGAGCGTGTTCTCCACCTCGAGCACCTTGACAATGCCACCTGATCACAAATCTGGGGCTTGCTTAAAGCAGTGTCGTGTAAAATGATGCCAAAGGCCTCGCCGTGATCATTGCATACAACAGTGACTGCGTCTCCCTGAGTCCCTGTCATGGAAAAATGTGAGATTGGCTTGATAGTTCACAGAACCACAGAATCACCAGGTTGGAAGAGACCTTCAAGATCATCGAGTCCAACCCATGCTGCCCAACACCTCAACTAAACTAAACCATGGCACCGAGTGCCACATCCAGTCTCTTTTTAAACACATCCAGGGATGGTGACTCCACCAGCTCCCCGGGCAGACCATTCCAATATTTTATCACTCTTTGTGTAAAAAACTTTTTCCCAATATCCAACCTATATTTTCCTCGGTGCAGGTTAAGACTGGGTCCTCTCATTCTGTCAGTTGTTGCCTGGCGAAAGAGACCAACCCCCACCTGGCTACAAACCCATGTTGGCTGTCCCTCACTGCCTTGTTGTCTTTTCGGTGCTTAGAAGGTGTTTGTTTGATGATTTGTTGCAGTATTTTTTCTGGGAATTGAAGTTAAGCTGCCTGGCCTGTAATTCCTTGCTACGTTTTCTGCTCTCTGCTCTTCTGGGACTCGTCACAGTCCCTGAGTTCTCAAAGATAAGTGCTAACAGCCCTCAGATTGTCTCCGCCACTTCCAAGTACCTGGCAGTGAATCTCAGCAGCCTCAGCTGATTTGAAAACATGCAATTTCTATAAATATCTTCAGGACTATTGCTTTCCCCTTGTAGTCTGAATTCTTACCTTTTTGTAACAAGTAACCACTGGGATATCTCTACAAACGAATCCATCATTTTTATTGGGGAGCATTACCCTCTGCAGTGACAGCTGGGAACAGCTCTGCTCAGTGATGGAGGAGCTCTTCTGCTCATAAAATTATTATTAATTTCACTTAATTTTGGGGGTTTTGGTGTTATTATTTAGGTTCCTTACAAACTCTACAGCAATATATAACTTAATATATTTTTTATTTTATTTCCCAGGTATATTTCCTACTCATTTACACAGTCCCTAGCCTTTTGAATCAGTCTCTTCAACTGATCTGTCCGTGACCCAGCATCACTAGATGATTTTCCATAGTCTATTTAGTATGGTTTTGGGGTTTTTTTTTGAAAATTCAAAGTCAGGCAGGTCAGAAGGGGAGAAGATTTTATGCTGGAGTTGGTAGAAATTCCCTGATGTGCCTCAACAGCTCTGCTGTGCCCTCACAGGCTCCAGCACCTGGGATGGGCATCCTGGGTTATCCCAATAACAAAGCCTGGGGCACAGAGCCAGGGCAGCAAATGTTGTTCTCAAATAACTTTCCTTGTCTTTAAAATAGATGAGGAGAGTTTTCACTTTGGAATGATGACACTTTAAATATACTTTTATCTTTGTCTTGTTTTACCATCATTTTGTGACACGGTGTTAATAGTGAAGAAGAGATTTAACTGATAATGGTGTACTATGACAAGCTGCTAAGCAAATCACACTGTTGTTTTTCCTCCCTGAATTAGGGATGGCTGGGATTTGGCTCGCTGAATGAAACATCAGCTTTTTTCCGTGTGTTTCAAAGTACTTCCCATCTAGTTTACAAGGAAATGGTTTGACAGTTTTCAAGTAGGCAACACTTTGATCTGTGTGTCAACTTGCTTTAACTCACTTCATAGCAACAAACAGGAGCTGTTTTGTTCTACAGAACGAGTATTTGGTGTCTGTTGTCCCTGATATTTTTTGAATAAAAAGTCAGGAGTGTTTTGATTCATGCATTCCATCATGGTAGAACTTGCCAGTCAGAGTAACGTGTTATGAGTTACAATAGATTTGTCGTAAACTGGGAAAAAAACCCCACCAAAGATGAACCACAGAATTGAAACTAAAGTTTCCCAATCCTGAAAATAAATCCTTAATGGAAAATTTGCGAGAAGAGCATTTCATTTCAGAATTTCTTACCGGGGATTGACAGACAGGAGCATTTTTCAAATAACTTGAGTTTCAAAGAAACTGAATTGTTTTAACTGAAGGACATTTGGAAACAAAAACCAACCACACAGGAGGTTCCTGTCCCCACTGTGAGATGTGTGAGTGACCCCTATGTGGGTGCTAAACGTTGGATCATGCTGGAAAATCTCTCTTCCCACTGATCATTCCTTCCTCTTGCAGGAAGGGCCTTTTCCTTATGTAGGAGCTTTCCTGGTACTCTGAACAACCTGGTCTGGTGGGAGGTGTCCCTGCCATGGCAGGGGGGTGGAACTGGATGAGCTTTAGGGTTTCTTCCTACCCAAACCATTCCCTGACAAAGGATGATGATCAAATAACCAGTTAGTACGGTATCAGTGTATTCCTACAAGACTGGCTGCAAAGAGAAGCACCACAAACCAATTCTTTACAGCATTTGCAGCTCCTGTGCTTCGTAGAAACCCACTGGACCCCAGACTGCCCCTGCCCCAGCCTGGCCCCCTGTGTCTGGATCTCATCTGAGCGTTTCTTTCCAGAAGATTTACGTTGGAAAATGGTTATTTGAAGATATTGTGTGTTTTTGCAGGTGCAGCATGCAGAACTGGTATTGATTTGACAGTTTAAGTTTGCAGGGGGAAAAAAAAAGGCAGCATTTTGGAAATTGATGGGATTCAAATGACAGGTTTTGATATTTTTAGTTTGAAATAACATTTTAATTCAAAATACAGAAAAAGCAGAGGGAGAAAAAATCAGAAGCCAAAACTGGAGATAAACAGCAGTTGATGAGATTATTTTTCTTCTCTTTGGAAAGATATTTAATAATTTACAAATGAAAAAAAATAAGAAAAAATGTTACGTTTCTATTCAGGGCAAAGTAAAAAGGTCAAGACTGTGGCCAGTCCTTTGCCAAGTGTCTACCAAGAGTGAAAGAGCTGCAGCTGGGCAGAAAAGGCTCATTTCTGGAGCATTAAACCTTCCCTCCCTTCCTGTTCTGTCCAGCCCGGATCCAGTCATGGGGAACGTTTGTTCTGAAAAGTCTCCAGGGCAGAGCCAGAGCTGTGCTGACCCCGTGGCTGTCACTGAGAGCTCAGGCAGCCACCCTGGGTCTGGAGCCTGCCAGCGCTGCCCTGCTGCTCCTGGGGGCACAGCCAGGGCCAAGGTCTGCAGCTTCTGACGCTGGGCACGCAGGGAGCTGTGCAGGGGCTTGCATGAGGCACAGCGAGGACTGTGTGCATGGATCCTGTCTCTCGAGTCACTGCTAAAGGCAGCATCGAGCTGCCAGACGTGTGCCCTGCTCGGGCCATGCAGGGTTTGAAAGGTTTGGGTCTAAGCTCTGGTGGGTCTCTGCAGGGCCCAGTCTAAGCTGGCAGATTGGCTGGCTCTGTAAGGAAAATAATAACGAATGTAATTATATGTGATTTCCAGCTTGCCCATACTCAGAAGCCAACTGGAATAATGAAAGAATCCTAATTTCCTTGGCACAAGGACGTCCTGCTTGGAATTGGGTGAACAGCACACAATTTCCCATTCATTTTCACCCTAAAACATTTCCTCCCCTGCTCTCTGCTCTCACCTCTGATGGACAGACCCCTCCTATCAATACTGATGGACTTGGTGCCATGAGGCTTCCTCTGCCGGCACACTGAGGGATGCCACCCTCAATCACAAGAGGGATCTCCTGCTTGTGTGTTCCTTCAGCCCAGGTTCTGTGCGAGATTTGCCCACAGGAAAATGCCCAGTCCCTGGTGTGCTGTGCTTTGGATGGGGCTGGGGGAGGGAATTGAGGGGTGGTGATGGCCCACGCTTTAGGGCAAATCCAGGGCAAATCCTGGGTCAGAGAGCACAGGGGCTCAGCTGGGCCCTGTGTGGCAGCACCGTCAGAATCTGCAGATTTTATTACACAGCAAGAGAAGCGTCTGCTCTGATGGGGCAGAGGAGAGGCCCTGAGTGCCCTGCAGCAGCACCAGGAGCTCAGGGCTCAGCAGAGCCTGCAGTGGGGCCTGCAGGGCAGGGCTGCAATTTGCTGAACAAACCATGTTTGGGCACATTTGAGATGTGGCTGGGGGACACTGAAATGCTGGGAGGCAGATTTGCACTTTGTACTGTTCTGTGTCCATTGCCATTCCTGCATGTAAACACATTGAATCCTTTTGGCCTTGAGGAAATTACTGCAGGATCTTTGGTGACTGCTACTTGTCAGGAGAGCATCCTGTATCTAATGGGGGATTTTTTTGCTATAAATCTCCTAAGATATTTAAGATCCCTGACTCTTACCTTTGAAAGTCTGCTGTAAAGTCCTGGAATATGAAATACGTTCACATGTAGAGAGCTTGGCACACAGGAGGACTCACCTCCAGCTCAAAAGTTACTCAGATCTGCAACATTCATCCCAAAATCCTTGCTATAAATAAAGCTCAGGGAAGGCAGAGGCTTTGCTGGGGTTGCCTCTGCTGGGAGGTGGAGGGATGCAGGGGCAGGGGGTGATGTGCTGCTGAGACTCCCAGGGCAGGTCCCACCCCGAGGCCTGTGGCTTGGTGAAAGGAACTCAGCTCACAGCAGTGACAGAGGAATGGATACCCACAAAAAATAAAACATATCTCTCTCGCCTATTTTGACTTGATTTTGACTTAGTTTCACTGCTGCCACTATTTTTTAAAAAATTATTTCTAAATCCAAAAGTATAAAAAAGGGAAAAGTTAAAGTCTGAAATCCATTCAAAGCTTTTTAATCTGTGGACATTTAAAATACTGCCTCACCTTGATGTTGTTTGAGTTCTTGGTGTTGCAGCTGAATTCTAATTATGCTCCAGTAGCTTTGCTTGCCAGCTCGATCTTCCAGGCTCATATCACATGGAAGCTTAAAAAAAAAAATCTAGATTTCACTTTTAATCTGTCTCACTTTAAACAATTTATCATTTTTGAGATAACTAATTGCACAGGATCTCCTAGATAACCACATGAGGTGCGTGTTACACTTCCCATGGCAAACGGCAGATCTGATCCCTATGGAATGATCCATCGGGGAATGATGGTATTTAATCTCTAACAAATACAAATTTGGAAACATCTGTGTAGATTTAAGCTTAGGGAGCAGGACCAGGGAACAGGTTTCAGCAAGGGGAAGAGAGTGAGAGAGCAGAACTCAAGGTTCCAGGCAAATACTGCAATTAAATTAGTCGGCTTGAGGAAATTAAATCAAGGGAAATTGGAAAGTGTCATAGTTTTCGATCTGGATTTCTGGCTGTTATGAGATTTTGAAGAGAGCCAGTGCAGAATATAGAAAATAATAAGTTTTAAATTTTTTTTCCTGGTGACTCAGAGGAGAGGTGAATGAAGCCCTTTCTGATTTTGTGATAATTAATGTGACTCCCATGGCAAAGTGAAATGCAGTGATTAGTTATAAGTCAGCTGAACACTCACAGCAGATTTTCAGAGAATTTCTCATTGTTTCAGTCTCGTTAACAGCCCAAGCTGCTACTCTTGCCTGGGCCTGTCCTATCTTCAGGGCGAAGCTTTGCTGAAGAAATCTGGTTGCAAAGTCCCAGTTAAGCACACGGTTAATTTAAAGTGCACAGTTGTGTATCAATGGTTATGAACAGACACCTAAACGCATTCATGGAAAATGACACTTCTGAGCTGTGAAAGTGCAGATTTAGCTCTTCCTTTAAAAAGAAATGTGCAAGATGCTAGGAGTGCATTTATAGCAGTGCCCAGCAAGAGGTAAATAGGGCACGTGCCCAGAGATGGTGGGAAGGCAGAGCCAGGGGTCTTTCTTACAGATTTCTGCTCTCAGTTTCTAGTTTATGCCAGCTTGTAAATAGTGTGGGGTCAGTTGCGGTGCCCCCTTTCGAGCCAGAGGGATCACAGCTGCCGTAACCCCGAGCTCCTGGGCTCTAGAACACCGGAGAGTGGGGCAGAGCTGTTCCTGCTGCCCTGGGCAGGCCCCACGTCCCCAGGAGGCTGAAATGCAGCAGCGAGAGCGAGCGAGGCCCAAGGCCCTGGCACACAGCAGAGCTTCTGCCCCATTCCTCATGGCTACCCAGGTGGGCAGCACCGTGCTGGCAGCTCAGAAGGAAAATGGGATGTGTCCTCCTCTGTGGAGACTGCAGAAGGGGGAGTCCATGGAGAGAGAGGTGTGGATGCTGAAAAGCTGCTGGCAGGGAAAAATCCAGCATTTTGCAAGTATTCTGTGAGAAAGCTGTTGGTTCTCACGCGAACAAGCAAGATGGATTTCTAAACATCTTGCAGCTGTTGTTTTGTTATGAATCTAAGTAGAAATATTTTGAAAATGGGTGTCATGAAGTCCAGCCAATGACTCGGAGAGGTGGTTGGAGCAGAGACCAATGATCCTTTACCATACACCAATGCGAGGGTTATATAAATCCCGCCTGTAATTAAATAAATCATTCACTTTCTCTCAATCTTCTCACCAGCTTGGTCCTTCGTTTTTCCTTGCTGTCCATGTTGCAATAGCAACAGAGGGGCAAACTCTGGGAGGCAGCAGGTCCTCCTGTGGCCGTGCTCTGCAGCAGCAGCAAAGGCCCAAGGGAGAACTTGCAATGGGTATCCAAGGAGGTGCAAGTCACCTGCTCCTCTCTGGGAAGTGCTGCCATCACCTCCTTCCAGAGCCTGGTTCCACCTTGCTCAGGATGCTGTGTGAGAGGAAACCCAGGGGTTCAAGGGTTCGGGGTTCAGGTATGACCATGGTGCTGCTCCCAATGTCCCACGGGGAGCATGCTGTGGGATTAGAACCACAGAATCACGAATGGTTTGGGTTGGAAGGGACTTTAAAGCCCATCTCATTCCCCCCCTGCCATGGGCAGGGACACCTTCCACTGTCCCAGGTTGCTCTAAGCCCCATCCAGCCTGGCCTTGGACACTTCCAGGGATTCAGGGGCAGCCACAGCTTCTCTGGGCACCCTGTGCCAGGGCCTGCCCACCCTCACAGGGAAGAATTTCTTCCTAATATCCAGTCTAACTCTGCCCTCTGTCAATGTGAAGCCATTCCCCTTGTCCTGTCACTCCAGGCCCTTGTAAGTTGTTTCTCTCCATGTTTCCTGTAGCTCCCTCAGGTCCTGCAAGGCCACAGTGAGATCACCCCAAAGCTTCTCCCCTCCAGGCTGAACAACCCCAGCTCTCCCAGCCTTTCCTCCCAGCAGAGCTGCTCCATCCCTCTGCTCATCCTGGTGCCTCCTCTGGGCTTGCTGCTAAAGTCAGAAAGTTTTTGGCACCCTGAATGGCCTTCCTAACAGACTGGAGAGAGGAGAGGAAGGTGGGTGAAGGAAAAGGTTTATTGTCTCCCTCTCCCAAGAAACCAAAAGCTCCTTCCAAGGCCTGCAGGAGCAATGCACTGGAGCCTTGCTAACCATGCAACTCCTTTCTGAGAGAGGAAGCAATGAATGAATGCACTGAGGGATCTGGTGGTCACTGAAGCACCTGTTCTCCTGGAAGTGTCCTTTTTTAAACTTATTTTTCTTAAAAATGTGGCAATGCTTTGAGTGGAAAGGCTTTCAGGACTGCATGGCAACAAAAGGAGTCTGTCTTTCCTTCACATGTGCTGATGCTGAGGACAGTCATTGAGTATTTTTCCATTACATTGGAACTTTTCTTTTGGAAAATATAGGGCCAAAGAAGCTGGAATTATTATTTTTCAGAACTGCCACCTCAATCTCTCAGGCATTCTTGTAGAAAAGGCTGATGTTCCAAAAATCTGGGCAAAATCTTTCCAAAACAAGCCATTTTTTCTGCTTGCAAAAGAAGAGAATTTATGTTTATGGGCGCTCTATGGAGCAAATGGAGGGGCTTGGTTTATACCCATGCTGCCCTAACAATTCCATGTTAATATTTGCCACAAGATTCCTTCTTCTATTTTTTCTTCCCTTTCTATCTGCACTTTATTGCACCTCAGGTATTTATTTCAGGTCCCGGACAGGCTCTGAGAGGCACCTCTAGTTATTTCAGACCAATAAATCATGTCTTGTCTGTAGGATCACCCCAGGGTGAGGAGCAAGCACGGCACCATTTCCGAGGGCTGCCGTGATGGATTCCTGCAGCCCTGGGGGACAGCATGGTCCCCACGCCATGAGCCAAGGCAAATGACCTGTCAAACCTGCTGCACTCACCTGCTGGGGATGCAAACCACGGAGAAGGGAAGATTGGGAAGCTGCAGTTGGCTGGGAAGGACGAATTTGGGCTTGGATATACATTTTCTCTGTGTTTTCCCTCTAGCTGGGAAGTTTCTGCTAAAATTTCCGAAGCTCTCCGAGTGATTTGTTAATCTGAGTCTTGTTTCTGTTGTTTCTTGGTCATGAAATGTGGAGTTCAGCTTAAATCTGGGAGCCCAGCAGGAATGAGGCAGGATATGCCCCATCTCCCCACTTACAACCTAATTTCTCTGTGAATGTTTGCAAGTAAAAATAGAAAAATAAATAGAAGTTGAAGCGAATCCTAGATACAATCTCTAATTAGATTAGGACCCAGAGTTATGGAATAATAAATTATCTAACTACCACGGTACAGCTTCCCAGTGCTTTTAAGACTGATTTTTGCCTAAGGCTCTGGTAAAGTGACTTCAACAAAACCTAAAGAGATTAAGCCTGATTATTAAGTGAAGTTACTTTCCTTGATGCCCCTTCCAGACACATGAGCAATGGTGTTGTAATGAACATGTTAAAAAGCAAAGAGCCCCTGTGCAGCTCTGGCAGCTGCATGGAGCACGGCTTAGCTCCTTTACCTGTGCCCAAAGCTGCAGTTAATGAGTCAAACGCTGACCTGGAGATGTGACAGCGGGATGATTTTTTACTTTCAGCCCTTCTAAATTAAAACACATGCCCTGGTGTTCCGAGTCTGAGGACTCTATTAATTTCTGTCATTGTGTTACATTTGTGGCTCAGAAGCGATTCCCAGCATCATCCATCTCCAGCCTGCTGATTTTATCAGGCTGAGCCACGCAGGGTCCATCTCTAACAAAGAAACTTTATCTCCTCTCAGCCATTTGCTCTGTGAATCAGCAGTGCTTCTGCCTCAAACTGGTTGATCACCCAGTGCTCCCAGTAACACACACAGGGACAGCCCCAGGAACAGGAAACAGCAGTGCCAGGTTTGAAAATGTTGAGGTCAAACCCTCAGAAATCACTCTGTGCATCACTCGCCCAGCTGGGAATGCTGGCTGTGCTTGTGGCCATCCAGGCATGAGCTGGATGCTGCTCATCTTGGCAAGTGCCTACCTGGATTTGAGGCCGAGCCTTGACCTAACTTCTAATGAACCCTGGCGTGCAGATTTTTAAATTTATTTTCTCTTTTTGGCTCTGGGCAATAAAAGTACGTGCTGGGCTCGTAGCACTGTTAATAAGGAGTAATTAGACAGTGGCTTTGAGAGCTGGGAGCTATTATTTCTCACCTACAGTGTAGTTAGCAACCCATATACTTTTTTTTCCTTGCTTCACAGCACACTGCAAGTTGTAGATGGAAAAGAGTTTCTGTCTGCCACACAGGAGCACTCAGAAACCATTATTATTAATCCAGGTGGCTCGACAGAGGCCCTGTGCAGGGCACTGTGCAGGGCACTGGCCTCTCACCTCTGGACATGCAGGAACACTCTGCTTCATAAGAGCACGCATTACTCACCGTCCATCCTCACTGTGAAGTTCTTGGGCTGGCTCTGTCCAAGGAAATCCTGGCTGGGAAGAGCCAGGGGAGTCAGTACGTGCCAAGGTGCGTGGAGAATAATCAGCTCCACAGAGGAATTCTTAGCAAAGCTGCTGCTGACGTGTGGAGCAGTGACGTGTGGAGCAGTGACGTGTGGAGCAGTGATGTGAGGAGCAGTGATGTGTGGAGCAGTGATGTGAGGAGCAGTGATGTGTGTCCCTGCAAGGCACTAACCTCCAGGCTCCTGCCCCGAGCACCTGACAGCTCCACCCAGCTCGTCAGTTCCTCCTTTGCCATCAATGCTTAAAAGAGGCAAGCAATAAGCTAAGTTGGGAGTAGTTTCTTCATGGAAAATCAGGCTTTAGACAGGGCTCTATTTACGCAGCAGCTCACTGAGGGCTGCAGAGGCTGAGGAGCTGCTTCAGTTCTGCTGTCCTGGTGCTCCCTGCAGAACTGGAGTGGTACTCATGGTTGGAGAGGCACACAGGCTGGAGCACCCATCCAGCAGAGGGGATGTGATTTTCCTGATGATGAGGAAGATCTTTTCCAGCCTCTAATATTTGAGTCAGAGCTCAGGAATGAGTGTAACCTGTGGAAAATGCACCTCTTGGTATCCATTATTTCATATTGGCAAAAGTGAGTTTTGCACCCTCATTCCCACCTTAGTTTTGAAAATCTTTTGCCTTTTCTAGTCTCACTCGTGAGAGAGCAGCCTCTGCAGAGAGCTGCCACCAAGACCCTCTGCCTCTCTGCTGCTGCTGCATGCAGAGGGGAGGATGAATTGTTCTTTCCATGACTATTAAATATTTTATTTTGTGACCTTCCTCTAATCAGATGCTTTATCTCAACCATCTATTAAAAGCAAAGCAATAAAAAAAGGATTTTAATAAAGTTAACCTCCTTAAATTGTGTAATTGTCACTTTCCCAGGATATTAGGGAAGCTGTAAGGGGGGAAAAATATGTACAGAGCGGTTTTTGGTGCATCGATAATTTATTATCTAATAATCTCCTCTCTTCCACACTATTCCCAGTTTTCTCATTACTTGTGTGCAGCACAACACCCTGGTGCTGGCAGCAGGCTGCTGTGCTCTGCAGAGCCAGATCTGCTCTGTGTCCATGGTGAACACGCTGCTGGCAGGAGGAGCAGGGGCTGTCCAGCCACAGGCAAGACCTGAGGGTGGTGGAATTGTTGAGTGAATTGATTCCTCTCCTAAAGCTTTAGAAGGGCAGCTCTCAGCAGTGAGGGCCAACCCTCCTGCCCCAACAGGAACTCTCCTGCCCCAACAGGCTGTGGCAGTTGTTCCTCAGAGGGGCAAAGCCATGGTGGGAGGTTCAGCACAGCACCAGAGAAAGCTGTCCCTCAGGAATCACAGAATCCCAGGCTGCTTTGGGTTGGACAGGACCTTAAAGATCCTCTCATCCCACCCCCTGCCATGGGCAGCGACACCTTCCCCTATCCCAGGCAGCTCCAAGCCCTGTCCAACCTGACCTTGGACACTTCCAGGGACCCAGGGGCAACCACAGCTTCTCCGGGCAACCTGTGCCAGGGCCTCCCCACCCTCACAGGGAAGGATTTATTCTTAATATCCAACTAAATCTAGCCTCAGGAGCCCAGTGTGGTGGGCACATGCATCCCCAGGCGTTCATGGTCTCCATGAAGTTGAGACTTAGACATGGCTCAGGCCCTCTGGGTCCCCTGTTTCTCCCAGGGAACTGTCCAAGATGATGTTTCTGGTCTGACTCAACTATACTGATAATTTTTCTTTACTGTCTTGAACATTGAACAAGCATTGAGAGCACCAGGTACCTCCTTGGAGAGATCACAGGCTGTGCATCTGCTGCACAAAGTTTGCATCTGGGTCAAACCAGAAGACCTGAGACAGCTGAGGCACTGCAGGATCTTGGAGAAGACAAAGCAGAGGTTTTCCTAACCCCTTGCTGGCATCTGGAACTATGTGGAGAAGGCTGGGGTAGAAGTGACCTGCCTTGGTCTTCACAGGGGTGTGGATCTGCTGTCTTGCCTGTCAGAACGTGGTTCTACCAAAATGTTTGTGGTTCAGGAGAGAACAGGCCGCGCCAGGCCAGGTGTGCACTGGGGAATCAGAGGTGCTGTTGGCAGCTCCCCATATTTAAAAGTGGAGAATTCTCTCCTTTTACAGTTTACCTTCGTATGAGGATTTGTGTGACAGCTTTACCTGCCAGAGCAGAGCTTGTCCCAGAGATAAATTCATACAGCAAGCCATGCCTGGAAGAGGAGGTTATCAGGGAACAGGGAGTATGGGTCACATAAGTGATGCCTGCTCAAATTTGCAATTACAGCCCATGTTTGGGAACCCACAGGAGAGTGTTACCCTCTTGCTTTGGGCTGGGCAGATTGATGGATGTGATGGCATTGAAATGGTGTGGAGGGTGATTACAACAAGGAGCTGGGAAATTAAATGGAAAAGCTACTGGTTAGGAGCCAAATGTAAATTTGTTTCTGTTCTTGAGAGCTGGATCCGTGTTGATTTGCATCTGCATTGCCCAGGAAGGGCACAGTGCACAGGAAACAGAAGCTGACGTGCTGGAGGCACAAAAATGTGATGTAGCTGCAACTTACTGAGCAGAACCTCAGCTCTGACTGCTGGGCAGGCAGGTATCGCCTTCAGAGAGCAGAGCCAGGTGGTCTTGCTTCTCAAGGAGAAACACAGGATGGTGCTAGGGCTGGTGGGTAGGGCTGGTGGTCATGAATGAGGACACCCGAGCTCTCATCTTGCCCCTGCACGTGTTTACAGAGTGCCTGCACCCCCTGGGATGGGGTCAGTCTGTCACTGGTACTGGGGCCAGTCTGGGAGTGCAAACTCCTGGAGTTTGGGAGCTTTTTAAAGGATTGTTAAGAATTTAAATGCAGGGAAAGCCCTGCAAAATCAGGAATCAGGAAAACAGCGTGCAGTAGCCAAGAAAAGGATTTTAACTGGGATTTCTTTTGTGGTCTGAAGGCACAATGGGGTAGTTGGAGGCTGTGGTAGGAGAGCAGAGTTGTTATCAGAACCTGACTTCTCTCTATTAGTGGTGAATTTCAAATTCAGACTCAAACTCAGGAGCAGGGGAAAGGGCTTGGACCTTACTGCTGCCCAATCTAGCCATGGAAATTGCTGCCACTGCCCCTGCCCTGCTCTCCCCTTGATTCTGGTGATTTTAAAGTGTAATCAGTCTCACTGTTCAGGAAAGTCTGGCATGTGTCTCCCCACCAGCAGCAGGGACTCTGATAAAAGAAGTCAACAAGGCTAATGTTGTTTTCAGTCACTAAATCTGACTTAAAGCTGGCCTAGGAAGAAGGGAATTCATCTCTGAATACATTAGCTGATGACTGACAGGAAAATATTGCAGATGATGTAGTCAGTGTATATTTTCAGTCACCTGTAAAGCTGGCTGAGTATTGGAAAAACGTTTTTTGCAAATGTATCGCAGCAACTGGCAGAAAAGAAAGAAATTAATATTATTCACCCCACAAATTGCTCCATTGTGTGCCTGCAGCAGCGAGGGCTTCCTGAAGCAGAATTGGATCCTACACTGGCGTATCCATCTCGGGCTCCCCAGGAGCTCTGTGAGGAAGAGAAATGTGCTGGTGGGGGAGAGGTGCTGGTGAAACAGCCAGGGTGGCATCACCTGTGTGCAGAGTGTGTCCTGTGCCCCCAGCACTGGCACTGGCTGGTCCTTTCTGGCCACCCCGCTGTGACCAACAGCAGTGGCTCTGTGGGCACGCAAGGGAAACCTGTCCCTGGCAAACCCAACTCTTACAGGCTGACAGCAAGGCTGGAACAGGGGGAAAAGCCTGGCAAAATCAGTGAGAATGGCAGTTAGGAAAGGTAATCAATAACATTGGCAGGTGGGAGAGCAGTGGAGTAGGAAGAGGAGGAATGATCACTGAGGGAGTTCACAATGGAGGCAGGGGGTCTCCTGAGGATGCCAGTGCATGCCCAGCCTCTGTGCTGCAGCAGCTCCTTGCCACACAGACCCTGACTGAGCTTAACATAGGAAAATAATAATATATATATTCCACAGCCCAGTGGCCCAGTAGGACTGAGAACAGACTTAGGGTCTTAAGGTCAGATTTCCTTTGGCTCCAGACAGGATTTGATGTGCTGACTCAGTTCTCTGAATGAATGATGCTTCTCCCTCCCTGTGACCTGCCCGCTCCGTGTGCATCTCCTCGGACCATCAAAAGCCTCGAGATTTCTCCAAGGAGCCCAGAAGGATCTGAGGAAGACAGGCCAGGCTTTGTGCTCTGTCCTGTGGAATAGGGCACAGACAAACTTGAATTCCTGCTGGCTGGGCCCCTGCCTCACGCATGCTGGTTGCAGCTGTGTGACTTCTCCTCTGAGCTGTGTCCCCTGGATCCGAAAGGAAAGCAGTGTAATTGGATGCACTGCCACAGTGGCCAACGACAAACAGCATTTTTCTGCAAGCATTTTTCCTCCTGTTGCTGAGAGATTACATCTGATGTTATAAACCAGCACTGCTCCCAGTTGGTACCACCACTAATTTGCCCTTCTAGAAAAGCTTCTTGTTATTGCAGCGTGTTCACTGCAGCCATCTAGGTGAAAATATTTATTTCAAGCTAGAAAGGAAAAAAGAAAGCCAGAAGTTTTTTCTTATGTTGTCCAATATTTCAAAACCTTTGGAGAAAAGTGAGAGAGATTGATCCAGACCAAGATGGGGAGAAAACTCATTCTCATTTTTAAGATAAGAGAGAAGCAAGAGGAGCAGGGTGTTGGTAGGGAACCAAGGGGTGCAGACAGCCTCGGGGGGATGCTGACCCTGTTCAGAAAAGGAACCTTGAATTACACAGCGTGAAGTGGGATTTGCATAGGAATTTCCCCTGACCACAGGCGGAGATTTCGGAGGGAAGGAACCAAAGTTCATCAAAAGTATCTCAGTGAGTCTGTGAATCTACACTGGGATGTTTTAAGAGAGGGGAAGTGTGATTTAACTACATCTGATTGCCCTTAATGTCACCTTCCTTCATCCAAAGAGAAACTTTTTTACCCCCAACCCTAACCCTGGACCTTTCTCCATAGCCCAGAGCAGCCTGGCTTGGGGGCTGTTGATCCCACAGGCACCATCCTCCCCAGGCTGGCTGGCAGGAGGGAGGCTGCTTGCTGAGGTTTGTGAGCTTCTTTTCTGCAGAGAACAAAGGCTCTGGGAACACCAAATGCCTGGAGCCCACCCGTCAGACTGCTCTTGTTAAAGTTTGAAGAATTGGCCAATTTCAATGCAATTTAGCAGACAAGAGCTTCAAAAGGTAATAGATACGTGAAAAGCTCTGTAAAAATAGCTGGCCAGGTAAAAGAGAGGCTCTCCCATGGGCTCAGCTGAGGGAAAACTAACATGAACTCACATCTTGGGGATGTAAAAATATCTGTTCAGGTGTTTTCCATAAGAAAGCAGGACCTGGTAATTCTCCTGGCTACACAGGAACTTAGGTGTGTGAGCCCCTGTTTTCCAGCTGAAAGAAAGGAGGGGAGCTGCAGGGTTTGATGTCCATGGTGCCCCATGCTTGAGGCCTTGGGGACCATGAGATAATCTAAATTAAAGCAGACATTTATAGGAAGAAGAATCAAGAAGGAACAAGACCACATTGAAGGAAAACATGGGAGTAGCCAGTTCCAGGAGAAAATGAGCAACTCCCAGTTCTACAATTCAAAGGCACTGTGGTACCTCTGTAGAAAGCTCATGGGTATCTCCATCACTCTTTTTACAAGTGCAGAAGTAAAGACACAAGGGCCTGGGAAGTCTGTGGTCTCTGAGCCTCCTGGTTCACACCTCTGAGCCTCTGGCATGGGACATTTTATTCTCTTGTAGACAAGGAGTAGCCAAGGGAAAAGGAAATGGAAACGCTGTTGGTAGCTGCCATTTGTAATGTAAAACTTGAGTGGTATTTCTATTTTTCTATAATAGTTTTTTTAGAAAGTCTGGCAGGATTGATTTTTAAACTGTAGAATTAGAGAATCTCTGACACCTATAAGTCAGTTAATAACTTCTATTAAAAACAACTTTTGCTTATTACAGAAGGTTTTAAGGTGAGGAATGAAGGCACAGCTCTGCTTTCCTTGGTGCTCTTTGTTTTGCTGGCTGCTAAAGCTGGAATTTCTTCCAGGGCCTGTGCACGCTGACAGTGTGGCTGCTATATTTAATCTTGTTCCCAAATGTCCAGGCAGGCAGGTGGCTGACCTTCACACCTGCCTAAATAAATCTGCTCTGCACTCCCTGCACTGCCAGGAGACCACGAGCAGAAGCCACATGGTGGGGCTGGCAGGAGCTTGCCCTCCTGGGGGAGTGTTTTGCAAGCTAAACAAGAAAGTTGAAACCCATCAGGACGTCTCTCTGAGTGGGGAAGAAAATCTATCAGAGATTACACTGAGCCTCGCTCCCAATCAGCCCAAGGTGGTGGGAGAATTGTGTGCTCCTGTGATTTAATCAAGACAGACACAGCGTGGTCCAGACGTTGCTTGGAGGCTGGGATGGAGGCTGGGAGGGGGACTGAGATGGGGCTGGGATGGGGGCTGGGATGGAGCTGGGATGGGGCTGGGATGGGGCTGGGATGGGGGCTGGGATG
>VZRR01000049.1:919318-931031 GCA_013398015.1 Oreocharis arfaki | reverse complement strand
GAGCTGGGATGGGGCTGGGATGGAGGGAGGCTGTGAGGGAGGCTGTGATGCTGCTCCAGTGCAGGGTACAGCAGCAGGAGCAGGCCCAGCGCGTCCCCTGGAGGCAGCAAAGCGGCACCTGGGTAGATAAACCACCTGAAAAATGGTCACAGTCCTTTCCCTGCTCAGCCTCCCCACCCCCGGCAGGGCTGCCCCGTGACAGACACATCCCCAAATCGCTATTGAAGCCGGTGTGAGGGAGCTGCCGCACTCTGCTAACTCTCAATAATCGGTGAAGCAACGGCAATAGAGTTTGTGCACTGCGGTGGAAGAGATCTATTAAAAGTGCCTTCCAAGCCTGTGCTGCCGGGGAGAGCAGTTAATTGAAACCACAGTGCTTGTTTTAATTGTGTCTGTCCGTAAGCCTTTGCTGGAATTGCTCTGTCAAGGCTGCTTCCCCTCTGGCAGCCCTGCTCCTCCGCTGGGCGATGCTACAGCGTGGGTGCCTCCTACAACAGGCCGGGATTTACTGCTGGGAAGTGCAGCCGGGCTTCAGAGCTGCACTAAAACCAGCACCTCAGCCTCTTCCCTGCAGAGGGGCAGGGATCCATCCCTGGAAGTGTTCAAGGCCAGCCTGCCAGGGGCTCTGAGCAACATGGCCTAGTGGAAGGTGTCCCTACCCGTGGCAGGCATGGGGAGGGAAGGAGATGGTTTCGGTGTCAGTAATGCAGATTTGGAGCCTTGCTGGGGCCATCCATCCCTGAGTGCAGAGGTGGCATTTCACCACGAAAGGATGGTGAAAATCACAAATCCAGATATGCAAGGGAAAGTCAGGAGAACACAGAAACCCACCATTGCTGCAGCACCACGAGGCACAAGCTCAGAGCCAGTTTGGGGGGCAGGCACAGGGTGTTGTGTGGCAGGTTTGGGCTTGGCCATGGCGATGGTTTGAATAGAGTGGGAGAACTGCCACGATGGAGAAGGCTGGTGGTGTGATGACAGCTCCAATACTCCCAGTAACTGCTGGGAGTGCTGCTGCTGCTGACACCCGCCAGCCTGAGCAGAGGAGACCAGGAGAAATGGGATATCACTGATTAAAGTGACCCCAGCAGAGCGGGGGGATGAGGAGCAGTGCTAGAAGAGATACCCAAGCCAGGAGCTGGATTAGGGTGGGCTGAGCCCGGGGCAGCTGTGGCCAGGCTGGGTGTGGGGAAGGGATAATCCTGTACAGGAACAGGCTGGTGGGAGAGAGCCAGGGCTCATCACCAGGCTTAACCCAGTGTTGTGCCAGAGCTGTGCTGTTTGCCACGCTGCTGTCAGACCAGAGGAAGCCCAAGGAGCAGTTTCTGTTGTGCATTTGTGCCGGGGAGGTCAGAAACCAGCACTGCTGGGCCCTCTTGATGGGTGCTGCCTCCCCCGGGCTGAGATGAATGCTGTAATTTAATAACTGCAGAGACAAACCTAATGAGTGAATTTTATGTGTGTTCTGTGTCAGCCTAAATCCCCTTGTTTGGCCATTCTCTCCCTCAGCCAAACAGCTGTTCTGCCCTCGGGGAGGGCCTGGCTGCTGGGCCTGAGCAGGGCTGGCTCTGCAGGTCACAGCACCCCCGCCTCTGCCCTGCTCTTGGCTCCGGGAGGAGGAGATGGCATGAGGAGGGCTTTGGGAGAGGAAATCCACCCTCGAGGGTGTGAGGGGTTATTGCACTGCTGCGAGGGAGATGGGTGAAGCCAAGAGACGAGCCAGCCCGATGGGGTCAGGAATTATCTCGGCTGCAGAAAGCACCCCAGGGGGCTTGGCTTGCTCCCTGTTTTTGGAGACATCCCTCCCCTCAAAGGAAGAAATGAGCATTCAGCACACTCACTCCCCGACAAAGGCCAGCTCCAGCCGTGTTTGTGCTGTGCTGGCACGGGAAGGGGACTTAGTGTAAATTAAATTGAGTGTAAATTACCCTCATTGCAAAACCGCTTTGCAGTGCCAAGAAAGTCTAAACTGGTTTTAAGGCTATATGGGAACGAAGCTTGTTTTACAAATCTGATCACCTTGAGCCTGGGACCCCCTGGGAGGTTTCAAAAGTCTCCAGCAGAGTCTGGCTTTGTTTGCATGGATTAAAACTGTAAATATATTTAGGCTATGAATGCAGAATGGGAAGAAAGGAAAAGATTAAAAATATTATGCATTTCTGATTTTTAGATTTATGTTCTTCCACATGAAAGTGTGAATGACATTTATTTGGCTGGCTGCATAATCCATGTTAACAAGACAATTAGTATGTGCTGAAAGTTATTATTTTCCTCGGCACGTCAAAGTCAGGACTGCTGCTAGATTTGGAATGGAGCCTTGATTAATTTCTTCTTTGCGGTAAAAGATAATATTGAATTTTTCTCCAAAGATCTTGGCAGCATGTAATTAATATTTTTTTTCCCTGCCTTAAATAAAATGGAACAAAACACAACAACCTAACTGAGGAAAAATTCGGTTAAAAACGGACATTTCCTCTTTGATTGTGTGTCGAGTGAATGCTGTGTTTCTGGAAGGCACAGACGGGCAGCCGGGGATGGCTGCGGCTCTCTCCCCCTTCACGGAGCAGGTACAGAACTAACGGAGGCTCCGTGGTTTTTTCAGTCACTCTGAGGTGTCCCTAGAGAGGAACTTTGCTGGAGTTTCTCACTTCTTTTGGAACTGACTCAGAAGTGTTTGGGTGGCAGAATCCGGAGTTTGACAAAACCCCCAGTGCTGCTGCGTGAAGTGACTGTGTGTGACTTAAACCGGAGCCTGAACCCCGTGCTCACTGCTCATTCTGTTCAGGTGCAGCAGCCTGGGCCAGGGCTTCGAGTCAGGTGCTGCAGGTTTTTTCTGCAGCAAGACTCCAGGTGGTTTATCCAGGCCGTTTATCAATGTTCTTATAAAAAAACATTTCATAGCAGTATTTTCCACTTTTCTATTAACTTTTCCTGCCCTTCTCCCCCTTCCCCACCCTGTGGCTGCGTGAGCTGCACTCTGCCGAGCAGGGCTGCTGCTTCCCTGGCCCTGGCAGCTCACGGCAGGATCTGCTCAGCTTCAGAAAGTTTTGCAACCACGGCTGAATTGGAGTCTTTCTGTCAGAAAGACCCAAAATATTGAATTTCAGAGGTTCTCTGGTGTCTGTGTTCAGCTTAGAGGAGAACAGCCCCTCTTTCCCATGGCTGGGAGGGATCAGGGCTGGAGGCCGGGGGAGAGGGCAGGGCTCGATGTCCAGGGTGCAGGATGGGGCTGGGGCAATTACCCGAGACGTGCTGTGAGCAGAAAGATGTGGGGCTGCTGGGGAGTGTGTGGATGGCTCAGTGTCTCAGATTTCACGCTCCTTTGTGGTACAGAACTTTGGTTCCTAGGGCGAAATGAAGCCTGGCTCAGCTGAGGAGTGGGGGCAGCTCAGGCTGGGAGGAGGCAAACGCAGGAAACCCAGAAATGCTCCATTTTAGCTTGTCCATTTTATCCTGTAGTCACTGGCTCTGAGCTGCTCCTTCCCATGACACTGCCCATGGTAAGATCAGGATGATGCCAAGGAAGGGGATCAAGGCTGAACAGCGAAGGAACTGCTTTATGAGCACTTTATATCAAAAGGGACACAGAGCACAGAAAAATAGGTTAAGTGCTGCTGGTCCATTGCTGTGTGCCCCTCTCTGGTACCCAAAGCCGTGATCACCCCTCTGGAGAATGAGGCTGCCATGGCTGGGTACAGCCAGGGAGGGGGCAGCATCCTCCTGGATTTGATTCCCAGGTCTCAGCAGGTCTTCTCCTGCCATCGTGGCTGTCCCTCTGCCCTGGCTTCCCTGCAGGCCACAGGGGCAAGAACAGCTTTCTGCAGAGAGCAAGTGGTTAATGCTTGTGAGGGAGAACCATGAGCACTCCTGGAAAGGTGAGGAATAATCCAGCACGAGGGCAGGAGGGGTGCAGTAAATAAGGCAGAGGTTCCCCATAGAATGAGAATGAATTTAAGCACTGCACACCTCTCCTGTTCCCCGAGCAGTGTCTGTCTTGAGCTGCCAAAGAGGCACAGGGTCTGTGGATGAAAAACTGTGGCTACATCCCAAAATACCCTTCATCCAGGGGGACAGGATGGGAGGAGGGTGGAAAGGCCAGGTCTGCACACCCAGAGCTGATGCCAGCAGCCCAGGTAATGCCACTGTCCCCAGGAGTGTGATGGGTGAGCTGGGGCCAACTGGCTTTGATAAATAGCAAATATGGCAGGGAAACTGATGAAAAACTTCAGAGAGGTGGAAAGATTTAGGGTTAAGCATGAAAAATGTAAGTGTTCCTGGCATCATGACAATCTTCAGAGTCATATTTCAATTTCCTAGATGAGAGTGTTTTATTTAGGAACGTCAGAGGTTTCCTGGCTGGCCACCATGGATACATGGCTACGTTTGCCCCTCTTGAAACATGGAAGCAGGAACAGAATTGCAGCATGTGTTTTCTTTTTATTCAAAGCCAACTCCTTTATCAGTTTTTCCCCATCTCCCTGCAAATCGTTTGTTGATGAGGGACTTTAATTGCTCCAGAGCTGGTCTTGTGGGTACAGCTTAATTCCTCTTATCTGACACCCTGGTGGCTCCAAGCTCTGCTGCTCCACACCACGGTGAACTCATTTAAACCATTAACTGTGATGGCAGCAACATGAGCCTTTTGAGAAATGCTGTTGGGTGATACGTGCCCAACATCAGCCCCAAATAAAGGTTAATTTCCTTCATCAGGAGGTGCAATTAAACCCCTTTAGCTGGGAGCGGTTTTTCTGGGCGATACCACCTGTTATGAGCATTTCAGGGGTCGTGATTTCTGCATTTCCTCTTGCTATCCAACACTAGAATAAATTAGGCTTCAACAACTCTAAACGTAAATAATTCCTACAACATGGAGGTTTTTTTTGTCATCGCTCGGGCAGTCACTGTTATTATTTTCATAATTATGCCATTCTCCATCTGCTTGATGGAGTTAATGTCTCACTTTGTCAATCACTGGCCCATCTTCCTTCCACATCTCAGCAACAGACAGCCAGAGCATGCCAAAATTAGGCTGTTTTCCAGGCACTGAAATGACAGTTTTAGTGCTCCTGTTCGCCTTTGTGTGTGCTCATTGACTGGCTCCTCAATTCTGCCTCATCAGGGAGGAGGCAGGAGGGGCTGGATCCTGTGTCTCGCCATGCTGGTGTTTCCTGGTGCTTCTGGGCAGAGCTGTGATGCAGCAGAGTGGGACTGGTCTCCCTGACTCCTCTTCTCCCCCCAAAATACGACACCCCTCCCCACAAATGCAAACCAAGGAAAGCCCTGCAGGGGCATGGCTACAGGCACACAGGAGCTTGTGAGAGAGGGAGAAGTGGCTCCGTGCACAGCCACATGAGCTGTACTTTGCAGAAGCCAGGCTCCTGTTTTCCCATTTGTGTGATAATATTGATAATTACCAATTCTCATCGATAACAGCCTGTGGCTGTTGGTAATTGCCCCTGCTCCAGCAAGAAATGGCATTGGGGTAAAGTGTTGTCAGGTGTTTGAGGGCTCCCAGAAAGGCCCAGTTCTTGCTGCCCCACCTTTTTTAGGTGAAGAACAGCCCCTTGTGCATTTCTTCTCCCACATTTTATATGATCCAGCCTTGCCAAAAAGGAGTGAAACAAAAGAGAAGGCAAGGTCACCATCAGGGACTGTGGTGGGTGAGCAGGATTCATTGTGCTGCAAATCACAGAGCAGCTCAGCACTGGCTGGAAAACTGGGAAGACCCCAGCAGGCAGCCCCCTCTGACCTGGCACCCTCCTGCACCCCCCCAGTGGGGTAGGACAGGCAGGAAATGCTCCTCTGCCCCATAGCAGCTTACAGGGGATATTCAAAACATCTCTGAGCTCACCCATGTGGGTGCTGAGCACAAGCGGGTTCAGATGGGCTCAAACTGGTTTAGATATTAAGAAAATTTCTTCACTGGAAGGGTGGTCTGATGCTAGAACAGCTGCCCAGACAAGAGATGGATTCACCATCCCTGGAAGTGTTCAAAAGAACTTGGGGACGGGGTTTAGTGGTGAACACGGCGGTGCTGGGTTACTGGTTGGATTCGATGGCCTCACAGGGATTTTCCAGCCTCAATGATTCCATGAGTCTGCGAATAAAACCAAGGGAAACTGCACTGTGGCTCAGCCTGGTTGTGCCAGCACAGCTCAGAGTGGGGCTGTATGAGTCCCCAAGGCATTTCACATGTCCCCAAAGCTCATTACCGTGGCTGAAGCACAGAACCAGTGCAGCACCCGAGCTGGCTCAATTACAGCCTGTTTGAGGAGCTCTGCTTGGCCGTTCCCTAGGGGAGGAAGCAGTGATCATTTGTTCTGCACAGCAGTTTGGGTACCTGTAAGCAGGCGTGCATCCTGCTAAATGCATCCCTGGTAACGAGCTGAGGCCGTCTCCTAATTAATATTTCAAATATTCCCAGGCTAGATTGATATACTGTAAATGAACAGTGTCAGATGACAACAGAAATTAGATAAGGAGCAGCTGGAAGTGATCTGCTTGTATTTAAGATCTAGCACTGCTAGGAAACTGTTTTTATTACCAGCAGCTCAAAAAAAAACCTTCAGGGATTTTCAGAGAGATGCTGTTGATGGTGAGTGAGAAGGGGGAGCTCATCTTCGGGCTCCCCAGTACCCACGGTGAGGACCAGATCCTTCATTAGCACCAGCCAGCATCCCTGCTCAGTGTGGTGCCAACCGTGTTCATTAGCTGCGTGTAATTAGCCAGGGGTTTGGAAAGGGCACGGAGGGTGAAGGGTCAAAGAAGTTCCTTCTGAAATTCACACTAAAATGAGGAGCTGGGTAGCTGAGCACAGAGGTTTGAATTTCAAGTGAGGATGCTCTGCTTAATGGAAGGCAGGATTCCTTCGGTGATTACTAAGGGCTACAATTTGTGGGTTCCCCGAGCAAAAAGAGCAGCTGCACCACCTGCATCCTGGTGCCAAGTTTGCCCATTTCTCTTAGCTATTATCTGTCTTGGTGCAGGGTTTGCAGTTCATTTTCAGCATGTTATCTGTAGGGTGTGGATTTGGCTGCAGATCTTTGATTGCTAATAGATTATCCAGTTTAACACTGTGGTTTTTGTTACACTTGCCTGGAACCAGAGTGATCTTATTTACTTCAGAGGAGATGCTACGTTCCCTTCGCCCTGAGTGGTTAACAGAAGTTTGAAGGCTGGCTGATTTGTTTCTGTCAGCATGAGGAAGCAGGGAGATGTGGCATATCACTGATACACATTTTCTGTGTAGTCCTTTTTAATCATTCACACGCACACACAAAGGGAAATGCACATCTGTCTTGTTTCCTTAAGCACAAGAGAGAGAATTCAAGCAGATTCTTAAACCAGAAATCAACACGTCTATTACACCACTGAGTGCTGTGACTGGAAAACTAAAGGAGAACTGAACCTCTCAGGTGCCATGGGTGTGATTTCTCCTGGTCTCTGCCCCTGGCCCACACAGTAAGTGAGCAGGAGGGCAGTGCTCTGCCCTTTCCTGCCTCCTGCTGTCTCTCACCCTTGCTGAGGAAGGCCCTGACCAGCAGAAGGGCTCCCTGACAGGCTGGCCAGGCAGTCCAGATTGCCTGGCAGAGAGAGTCCGAGTCTCAGAGTCTTGGAGAAAGTCTTCAGGACCCTTGTTGTGTACCAGAGCTTGGAAAAGGCGGCTGGAAGAGGTCGTTGTCCCATATAACCCCATCTAGAGGGCAAGATTCAACGTTTCAATGTCTCTTTCATGGCCAGCCCTGAAATATACCACTTTAGCATCATTATAAGATACTAAAGACTACTTTTCTTCTGATAAAATTCTGTTAAATAACAAGTATCTATCAACTTTATTCAGTATGTGTTTTTCACTCGCGAGTTTCAGGGCTCTGTAACTGTTCCTGAGTCCAAAATATACCTGGTAGCAGCCACATGGATTACAAGTCCTGCTGGGGAACAAAACAACTCTCCAGTCACTTACAAGGTATGGCATCAAAAAGAGAAAATGTATTTTTGGTTTGGATGAAGAACACTTGCAAAAAGGAACCTCTGTGATAGTAAAACTAATTGCAAAAAAGGAAGAGAAAATATTCCTTTTATGAAATGTAAACTCCCTGCTGTGGAAAACTATTGAGGCAAGTAGATGAGTAAGATTATAAAAAGGATTAGATATGGATTATCCAGGATTAAGGCAATGAACTCTCTTGGATAAAATTCACAAGTGATTTTCATCCTGGTGTGTTTGGGGTCCTAGATAAAACTGTTATTTCTAGCTAGATAAAAACTGCCCTCTCCTGCATTGCAAGGACCAACAATTGTTTGTGTTTGCTTCATTTTGTTCTTAAAAAAGCCCAACTCCTGAAGTGAACAAGGGCTGAGTGTAAAGACCTCACAAGAGTAACACAGCACCTGCTGAGGTGGGATGCAGCTGACTATAAACTGTGCACATGGCGGGAAGAAACCACAGTGTCACACATACCTATAAATATCCTCACATACTGATGTGTGTGCTTACACTCCGATTGTCCTTGACCTCCACAGAGACCTGAGGAATGAGATGTCGGACTTCAAACAGAGAATCCATGTGAAAGCATGAGCTTGCTGAGTCAAACAGGTCACTCAAGTGTGAGGATTTATCAAGAAATAACCAGAGAACAAACCAGAACTTGTTACAGCAAAGCACTGCTGATCTCTGAGCCCAGCAGCCAGGCCTGCATGTCCTGCAGGGCTGGACAAGGGCCGCAGAGCAGCTTTTCCCTAGGGACCAACAGCAAAGGGGCCAAGGGCTCCAACCTGGAAAGAAAAGCAGGAGGGGAGGGTATGGAATGGCTTGAGAACACCAGGAGTGGCTTGGATTGGGAGAGAGGTGCATTTAATCCACAGCAGTATGTTCCACACGGCTTGGGCCTTGCAGGCAGGTTGGAGCTGCAGCAGCCCAGGCTATCAGCTCCACCCCTGTTCCTAATAAAAGAGCAACTGCTTGCTTGTAGACAGCGAAAAATAATTTTCAGATGTTGCCGCTACTCTCAGCGGGGTGTAATAGAAACTCATTATCATTCACAAGTCTAACTTAATTACATTTTTTCTTGAAGGATTTTATGCTGTCTCAGTGGGAAGGGGGGCTCATCTGTACACATTCAGGGGCTGTCTTTTCAAACCTGAGTAATATCTATGGTAAATGCCTAAGAAAGTCGGGGAATTACTTTAGGACCTTCATTTGATCAATGCAAGCTGCAGCATGGATTCACCAGACCCACAGGAAACATTATCATGCCCAAACCCTGAACTGTTAGACAAGGAGATGTTACCTTGCTCCTTCTGTGCATGTTGCTTTCATCAGATGGTCTGAAAATGAGTAATTTCTTCATTGGTCAAATCTTGAAGGCTTTTCTGGCTTTATTCTTGTATTGCTTTTTCAGAAGGAAATTTTCCTCCATGGAAGCCTCAAGGCATTACTGAAAATTGAAAAAGCAAAATAAAAGACACTGGAATTCAGTCTGGAATGATCAAAACATTCCTTGTTTAGCCATGGATGATGTCTGTGTGCAACCTGGCGCTATCTGGGTGGGGTGGGGTCCTTCTCTGTGCCGTGCAAGGGCTGCAGCTCTGCAGTCACTCAGAGTGGGTGTGGGGAGCCCTTCTCCCCGGCCAGCTCCCCCAGAGGCTGCTCTGCATCCACGCCCTCATACCCGGCACGACACGACCCGGAGGGTCCATCAGGGAACCGAAAATACCCGAACACAAAATGCCTTTGAGCATTTTATTCACGGGTCAGCTGCCAGGAGGGTCAGCACAGCTTCACAGAGCTGCCTTCTGCAGCCTGACCCCAGCCCAGCAATTACTGCTGCAGGGCGAGGCTTGGGGTGGGTGGTCGTAACCTGCGCAGCAGCGGGTCACGGAGGGTGAACTTTGCAGGCAGGAACAAAAAAGAGGTGAAAAGAGGTGAAATCAGCCGTATAATTAGCTGGGTAATTAAACTTTCTCCAGGGAAAGCAACTCGAGGCCAGTTCTGCCTCCTGGGAAGTGCAGCAACACCTCCAACACCTCTGACTACAGAGGAATAAAAGCAGGGCCGGGGAGTGCTTCAGTGATGGAGAACTCAGACCCAAAAGCAGTTCTGGTTGCGGGTTTAGCAAATGTCTTTGGGGTTAAACTGGAAGGATTTCACCATTGCTATTGCCTGGCAATGCACAAGGCCCCAGTGGGGGAGAGAAAGGCTGAAACAAAGCAGAAGTAATTAAACAGAAGCAAAGCAGGCAGCACTTCTCTGCTGATAATCTATGCAAACGACAAGGTTTCTTGTTCGGACAATCAATAAACCAGCCCATTTCATTTTATTTTTGTGTGGTTGCCTGTCCTGGCTGTATTGTGATAGAAACATTGTGAAGCATTGATTCACAGATAGAAATATATCTGGATGGCTTGTGGTTTATTAAGAACATCAAGATAACAAGTGCTGCATTATTGATCAAACCCAGAGGGACATTTCCTTTTCTTCCACTTGTCAATGAAATCCCATTGTAATTATTTTTTCCCTTTTCTCACTCTTCCTTTCCTCTCACCTCTCCCTGTTTCTCCACAGATGCAGTAATGAAGCAAGCACAAAAAGTGTCGGTCAGGACTGGCAGTGGGCAGGAGGAGGGTAGAAGGGGCACAAGCAGAGGCACTGCAAGGAAAGTGCATTCACCTGCTTGTATGGGAGTGCTAATTCTCTTCATTGAGGCTTAACAGGGTCAGAACCTCCTTAACAGGAGCTGAAGCAGCCTTTTTTGTTTGAACTTCAGGCTTTAACTGTGAGTTTAAATATTTATTTATTTATATATGTTTATTTGTCAGGCCTGCCTACAGGCTCCCGTGCAGAGCTGGCACTGGGATTTCTGTGGGAAAGGGGAGAGCTGGTGTTTTATGAACAGAAGCCCTGCAATTAGACAGGCTGAAGTGTGTGTATCAGTTATGCCCATAATGCAACAGGTGTTGGGACAAGCCCAGAAAAAACAAACATTTCTTGGCTCTTGGCTGGAGAGACAATCTTTGAAACCAGCAACATTTAGTGGGGCAGGGCTGGGTGAGTCAGGATGCTCAAAGATGAACCTTTGATGTCCTGTGTCCCCCATTAGGTTCTCTGAGTGAATGTCTGCTCCCCTGTCAGGACTCAGGTCGCACAGAGCTGGGCAGGTTTCCAGTGCACCTTGTGCTCTCTGCCCTCCCCAAGGTGTTGCTCCTCCTGTGAGTTGCAGCTCTTGTTGCAGGCAGACACTGCCATGTTTCTATCCCTAATTTTTTTGTAGAGCCATGGGTACCTTGGCTGTGCTCTCTTGATGATCAACCTGGAAAATTGCAGCTGTGCAGACCTCCAGTGAATAAAACCATTAAACTTTGGCACAGGCTGGTTGCACTGTCCTTTGCTACAGTGTCACCCTGAAGTGTCTCAAGGTGTCCTTGGAGCAAACCAGTGAAGAGTCTGACACCTTGTCTTTACCTGGAGCGCTAATGCTGCAGGTGGGGGAGCGTGGATGCCATTGCTTTGCTGCTGGAGTGGTGATGCTGCAGCTTTGTGAAAATCTCCACTCCCCTTCTTGTGGACCTGCTTAAGCACAATTCAAATGGCTTATCCACTCAGAGGCTGTGGGACATGTTCCTGTCCTTTATATTTTGATATTTTCATATATTAATATACTTATATTCAATACAATAATGCATTTATATTTTAATAATTTGCATTTTCAAATTT
>VZRR01000049.1:756304-918886 GCA_013398015.1 Oreocharis arfaki | reverse complement strand
TGTCCTGGCTGTATTGTGATAGAAACATTGTGAAGCATTGATTCACAGATAGAAATATATCTGGATGGCTTGTGGTTTATTAAGAACATCAAGATAACAAGTGCTGCATTATTGATCAAACCCAGAGGGACATTTCCTTTTCTTCCACTTGTCAATGAAATCCCATTGTAATTATTTTTTCCCTTTTCTCACTCTTCCTTTCCTCTCACCTCTCCCTGTTTCTCCACAGATGCAGTAATGAAGCAAGCACAAAAAGTGTCGGTCAGGACTGGCAGTGGGCAGGAGGAGGGTAGAAGGGGCACAAGCAGAGGCACTGCAAGGAAAGTGCATTCACCTGCTTGTATGGGAGTGCTAATTCTCTTCATTGAGGCTTAACAGGGTCAGAACCTCCTTAACAGGAGCTGAAGCAGCCTTTTTTGTTTGAACTTCAGGCTTTAACTGTGAGTTTAAATATTTATTTATTTATATATGTTTATTTGTCAGGCCTGCCTACAGGCTCCCGTGCAGAGCTGGCACTGGGATTTCTGTGGGAAAGGGGAGAGCTGGTGTTTTATGAACAGAAGCCCTGCAATTAGACAGGCTGAAGTGTGTGTATCAGTTATGCCCATAATGCAACAGGTTTTGGGACAAGCCCAGAAAAAACAAACATTTCTTGGCTCTTGGCTGGAGAGACAATCTTTGAAACCAGCAACATTTAGTGGGGCAGGGCTGGGTGAGTCAGGATGCTCAAAGATGAACCTTTGATGTCCTGTGTCCCCCATTAGGTTCTCTGAGTGAATGTCTGCTCCCCTGTCAGGACTCAGGTCGCACAGAGCTGGGCAGGTTTCCAGTGCACCTTGTGCTCTCTGCCCTCCCCAAGGTGTTGCTCCTCCTGTGAGTTGCAGCTCTTGTTGCAGGCAGACACTGCCATGTTTCTATCCCTAATTTTTTTGTAGAGCCATGGGTACCTTGGCTGTGCTCTCTTGATGATCAACCTGGAAAATTGCAGCTGTGCAGACCTCCAGTGAATAAAACCATTAAACTTTGGCACAGGCTGGTTGCACTGTCCTTTGCTACAGTGTCACCCTGAAGTGTCTCAAGGTGTCCTTGGAGCAAACCAGTGAAGAGTCTGACACCTTGTCTTTACCTGGAGCGCTAATGCTGCAGGTGGGGGAGCGTGGATGCCATTGCTTTGCTGCTGGAGTGGTGATGCTGCAGCTTTGTGAAAATCTCCACTCCCCTTCTTGTGGACCTGCTTAAGCACAATTCAAATGGCTTATCCACTCAGAGGCTGTGGGACATGTTCCTGTCCTTTATATTTTGATATTTTCATATATTAATATACTTATATTCAATACAATAATGCATTTACATTTTAATAATTTGCATTTTCAAATTTTCACAATTCGTATTTTATATGTTCAGTTTTTTCTTAATTTATATTTTCATATATTTATTTTTATATTTGAATGACTGGACTCACTGATCCTAAAGGCCTTTTCCAACCTAAACAATTCTGTGATTCTGTGGTTCTCTATTCACCACACGATCTTGTGTACTCAGCACATTGTTTGCTCCTCACATCCCTGAGGTTGCAGCCTGGGGCTCAGTGAGACCTCAGTGCTCCCAGTGCAGCCCTGCCGAGAGCTGCCTCTACCCAGCCCTTGCTGCTGCTCCTCCCGCTGCCTCTGCTTGCTGTTCAAGTTGTACAGGCTGAGTTTTCCCACTCCATACATCCCACAGCCCTATAAAATTTAAAACACTTGCCTGGGCGTAATTGGGTTGTGGTTTGTTTATATAACCATAGGAACAACGCGTTCGAGAGAGCAGGAGAGCCAAAAGTCGAGCACAGCAGAGTTAGGAAGAGGCCAGAATGAAACTGTTTTGTACTTTTGCCTTGTGCACACCCCTGTTCTGCTCATCTTTATTTGCAGGGCCATGTTGAAAAGCTCTCTGTCAGCTCTTCATGAGGTGCTCTAACTCTCCCAGTAAAAGCATCCCTGGCTGCTTTGGTTTTCCTTTCAACATAGGAATCATTCTGGTTGTTTTGTCCTGTTTTCTGAAGCATTTCTGAAACTCATTTGGGCTGAGCTGTTTCAAACCTCTTTAGCCTGATGTAGGCACTCCAGATAGAAAATTCTAACCTTGTGGAATATTTTTCATTATAATCCTAACCAGGTCTGATAAGGGTCACTTACTGGGCAATGCTTCTGGTCCTGATGGTGATGCATGTGCCTGACAAATACAATTTATTTATTTATAGAAGAAAAATACAGGCAATCTGAAGAAATCTGAAGTTCCCTTCTTATCTGAGAAGTGACAGACAAGTGCTGGAGTGGACCAAGGCTCAGCAGCTCATAACATGACAGAGATGAATGGTGCTGCCTATCAGCCTTCTCGCCGGGCTTGGATTGGGCACTGAAATTTGAAAGGTTTCTGAGAGTTGTTCAAACCCAATGGTCACTTCAGGTTTGTGCCACTGTCAAGGATGAATAAGGCAAGTCCCAAAAGCAGCTCAGGCGTTCTGTAGTTCCTAACTACACTCCTGGTGTAGGTGGATGTGACAGGCAGGTAAACTCACTTTTGCCCAGACAAAATAAAATTTCCTACAGCAGCGCCAGCTTTACTTGCAGAGGTGGGAGAGGGCATGAATCAGAGAAGATAAATTTTACATTCAGAGGTAGTCTGGCAAGTTCTTATGGCACTTAATAGCTGGCATACTCCCACTGCAAGGGAAGGAGAAAGCAAATTCAATCATTTATGTTACAAAAGTCCCACCACTCTTTATTATGTGCACAGATGGTGTCTCGGGAGCTTTGCTGGCTGGCAGTGCTCTGCATGCCTAATGCCAGGCAGGGAGCAGTGCTTTTCCAGCCCAGGTGACAGTGGGAAAACTCTTTTCTTTCCATTTGCTGGAACCATGTGGATTTCCAACCTCTCCCATTTTACACTTCATTTAAACCAACCTTCCAGCAAAAAGTCAAAATATTATTGCAGACTACGTTTAGCAGAGGCAAAGGCAGAGAGAAGAGAAGATGCCCCAAAGAGAACAGATTATGCACCGTGGAAGTGAAAATCTTGCAAACAGAAAAACAAATACAGAGGTATTGCAGGACATCTAATGGGACAGGAAATGGAGTTGCTTTGTCTTAAATCCTTTCACATGATGGAGACTTTTAAAGCGTAAAGTGTGAAATCAGCTGAATCTGTGGAAATATGTCAACTTCGGGAATGGAATGACCTCACCCAATGGCTCCTTGATTTTTATGAAGTTTATTTTAAAACGGCAACACCTCCCATAAGAGCTGCATTCCTGCACCTATTTACACTCAGCCCTGGACTGGCCTTTTCAAATCAGTGCCATCCTTCTTGAGCTGACCACTCTTTGCTGCAGCAGTGGATCCATCACCTCGCTCCTCTTCGCTGCTGGCTGAGTTTGGGAGAGTGCTCTTAGTAAAAGTTACAAGGCTGTGGAAAGGTCAGATGTGCTCAGCCTCTCTTTACAAGTGCTGCTCTAGGACTGCCATTTACCTTCAGCAATAAAACACTGTGGGTTTATGCTTTCCCCCTGCAGCCTAAAGGTCTTCCAGCACTTAACAGCTATTGTGTTATGATGTACAGCACCATCAGGACACAGCAAAGCACCATCCCACATTTGGAGGTGGGAGGAAAAACAACACAGAAGACTTGGCTGACTGGAAAAACCCAGCTAATATCTCAAAAATGCTTTGGAGTGGTGGCCAGTAGAATTTAATTCCAAGGTCCTAAAGGCTGGGAGAATTCAGCATGGATCCATCTGATTTCATGCTGATAGAAGAATTAGTGTCAGCTGAGACATTTGGGGGCTTTAAAAAAAAACAAAACAAAAAACAAGCAGAATAACCCAGAGGAGATAAATACCATCATGTTGTTGTAGTTGCTGGGTTTTGGCTTTATTTCTGCATGTGGTGTGCTGTTGGATGGAAGTGAGCTTCAAAGGGACAGCTGCACGTGGTCAGAAGGCCAAAGGTGTGTGGGATAAGAGCAGATATTTCACTTTCAATGCCTATCTGGAGTGCCCGTATATTGAGTGTGTTGGAGGTTGTGGATTTAATGTGTGTGACATCTACGGGCCAACTCAGATAGTGACTGCAAAGGATTTCAGGTACAATTGCTTCTGTTGCACCCCAGCCTAACTAAACCCAAATGACTTCACCAAACCACAGCCTCTGAGCTGCTTTTGTCTCCTACAGCTCAGAGGTAAAAGTGAGTTCCACACGAGAGCAGCTCAGGAACTCTTGATTTCCCAGGGCTTGTGCCCCTGCTTCCCCTGTACTTCAGCAAGTTTAAACATTCAGGTTGCTCTGCTAGTCTAGACCTAAATCTCTCAGAGCTGAACACCCATGAATGGAGACAGAGCTTACAGAGAATTTTGCCCCAGATCTTTTCATTTTCCCACTTTCCCCTTAAAGGGCCTTTGCTACAAAACTTTCCAGATTTCTCTGATGACCTTAATTAACGAGGCAATTGCAGAGCACTTTATGGGCCTGTCCTCTTTCTCTGTTTAGGCGTTGTTGATCTAATCAGTGCTTTTCCCTTGGTCTTCCTTATTGCTTTGTTGTTGTTTGTGAATTAAAAGGCCAAAGAAAAGAGCAATACCTGTTGGCCATGCTCACGTTGCCCTGATGCCTGGGAGAACTGGAGGCCGTGTCATGGCTCTGAGGGGTGGTCATTTGTCTTAGCATGTAATTCTGCTGACTTCTGAAAGGAATTTGACATTTCCAACCTTTCACCTTCACCAGTGCTCGAAGAGCTGACCCCAGGGGCTGGCCCGAAGGGAGATGATAACTTGCACTGGGAAGCTGGAGGGGTCGATAACAATGAATATTTAAGTGGTGAAATTTTCCACTGCCACCACTGAAGGTTTGATTTTTTTTTTTTCTGCTAATTACTGTCATTAATAAAGTCCTGCCAACACCTGGCTAATGAGGACTCAGCACCAACTTTACTTAAACTATGGCCTTTTGTTTTCTTGGTTGTGCAATGTGTGTGACAGTTGCCAGGTTGCTGAGCGCAAAGGTTTTGGAGAGGCTAATAGAATATGGAAACAGCCTTACAAGAAGTCCATGCTGACGAAAATAGAAATTATTCTTGAAAATAAGCTGAAAAAGTTCAGATAAATGCTAGTTCTGCACGTTTCCTATCAGGTGTTCAGAGAGGTGGTGTCTTCTGCTTTCTAGGTTGAGGCACTGAAAAACTAAATCTGGTGGAAGATGTTCCAGCTCATTACAATAAGGAGCACTGGAGTAGAAAGGCTTTAAAGATCACTTAACCCCCAACTATTCTAGGTTTAGTTTTCTGCTGCTGGAAGCCCAGATAGAGTCTGAACTCTCGCGTTTCAGTTTGACTTACATACACCAGTTTATGAAGTGAAGTGCTTACAGGAAGGATAATAAAAATCTCCATTTTCCTCCTTCAGAGCTCTTTGTTGAGGCTGAGAACTCATCTCCATCTAGATGACTCCTTTTATAGTGTTTAGATAGAGGTGAAATTCCCAGAGTGTGTGCAAGAAGTTAACCAGCCCTTCAAGACACCTTGCCACAAAGGGTGCTTTACAGTTTAAATCAGCTGAGTTGCAGCAGATCCATAAATCTTATTGAAGAGCAAGCTTTAGCTGTTTTTAACTGGTTTTGAGTCAAGTGCCTCAGTACCTGACCCTGGTGGGGACAGTGTTGTTTTCTTTTGAGTTCTGGGGTGGGGATGTGGTGGGAATGCCTCCTATCGGAGTTTCGCAGGCTTTGGGGGAGTCTGTGCAGAACAAGCTGTGACGTGGAAGTCAAACCCTTCACTCAGGAGCAGGTCTGAACCCTCTGAGAGTGTGGAATCGCTGCTGAGAAAGGTTGGGGGTGTAATTGCAGAACCAAAGAGTCAGCCTGGCTCCCGTGGATGAGATTTGGGGCTGTGAATTTCAGTTGACACCAAGCTCTGGCTTCTATCCTTTCAGAGCTGCTTCATGTTTATACAGCGTAATTGCCGTTAAATGCAAGCTCCCTGAGCTTTATTAAAAATAGCACCACATTAACCTAACGAGCTTTTACAGACAGGATTGATAACATTTATTAAAGGGTGTATATAATGTGTTTGTCTGCAATAAAAGATTGACCTGCGAGGTCTTTCTGATCCCAGTTGCTCCTGTTACAGGCAAACCATCTACAAGAGGACAACAGAGGTCTGTGTGCCACTGGTGGGGCTGTGGAAGGGGCAGAATTAAAAAATATTTAATGCATAATGAATCTGTCAGCTCTGGGGAAAAAAAAATATTTGCTGCTCTTCCCTGGAAGCTGCTGTGACAGCCTCCCTTGGCGGGGCCACCTCATGGAGTTGGTGCTTATGGAGAAGGTGGCTGGGTGCCACGGGACATTGTTGCAGAGGGATTTTGGGGGAACGTGCTCCCCACCACCCTGTGTGTTCCTTCTCTGTGGGTGATCCAGGAGGTGGCAGCTCCCAAGCAGCAGCAAATTCCTCAGTGTGGTCTGCGGGCAGGGCTGGCTCTGTGCTCCTGTCCCATTACTCAGTCGCTGGGAGAGGTAATGGTGCCTGCAGTGATTCATGGGCCTTCCTGCCATTCCTCATTGTGCTTAGGACAACCCAGCTCCTGAGTCATGGCCATAAAAGCAGGAGAATAATGGGTGTGTGGCCATGAAGCCTCTGTGATAGATTTCAGCCCTGCTTTTCCTTATAAAAACCCCTGAAAGGTTGAGAAGGGATTGTAATTGAAATGAGCCTGGTAAGGGTGGGAAATTTCCCTGGACAAGATGGAGCAGAGGTCAGAGCAGGAGTGTGCAGTGTGGTTGTGGCCAGATCCTCAGTGCTGCTAGCCCACAGCACTGTGGAAGTCGAGCCAGGCTCTCCTAAACAGCTGCATTCCCATTTTTTCATCTCTATTTGGACTCCTCAGGGATTATAGTTAAAACTGCCCTCTGGTGCGAACTCTGGTGCTCCAGAAACAGAAATTGCTGGATTCAGCTTATCACATTGGCTTCCATGAAACTTCTGGGCTTTCCTGGATATGGGGATCCTGAAGAGAAGCAGCAGAGACATCCCTTAGCATGAGTTCAGCTCTGGGGTGAATGGATGTGATATGCAGATTAAACTCCCCATCTCTCATAGATTGTGAAGTAGGTATAAAATTTATTTTGGAAATCGGCACCGGACGCACTGGGGAATGACTCCTCCAAAAACATTTGCAATGTCCATGGCACTCAGCTCAGTTTATATTAGGTTACAAATCCATAGGTATGAAATTACTCAATCTTGCCTATACATATTCGTTGTTTATCTCTGCTTTGTATTAAAATGAGCTAAAAAGTCATTTCTGTATGTTTGCACCTGCGCAGTGCTTCTTGGTGCTCGTGGGCCAGAGTCTCTAGATGAAGTAAACGAGTCTTCCTCAGGGCTGAACTTTTTATCTCGCTTCCTTGCGCATGTTCCCTGGTCCTTTGGTCCAAGCCCAAACCTCCAAACTTGGTTGAGCTAGTTTTGGGGTCCAAAGCAGGATCTCTGGTCACAGTTGCTTCACCCTTCTCAATGGTCTCTCATCCTTCCTCTTCTTGGCAAGAGCAACAACTATTGNATTGAACAAGCTAGATACATTGTTCAGCATGCAGCTGGCTCTCTATAGCCCCTCTTGATTTCTTAACCCTAATTTACCTGAATCAGATGCAGCTCTCCCTCAACAAGGAATGCCCTAGAAAGTGCTGGTGCAGATTTGGTAGTGGCAGCAACCCCCTTGCTTCTTCCAAGGAGTGTGCTTAACTGCTGGCATTTATTGTGTTATTGGGGTTTTTTTAGCTTAAACCCAAAGTTTCCCTCAAAATAAATGAACAAAAGGTGGTGGGGTGGGAGGTGGAAAGGCCGATGCTGAATGGCAGGATTGATGCAGGAGATTCTGGGGAGAAAACTTTGGGAAGCCCCGGGAAAGAGAGGACCAGGAAAGGGGGTGGAAAGGGAGAAGCAGTGACTGCTGCTCAGAAGAGGGAGAAGAAGTAGCTGGAAAAGAGGTGGTGGAAAGTTGGAATCACCCGCTAGGGAGTTTTCCAATCACGAAGAGAGGTATCTGTAAATATTTCCCATGGAGGATGTTGAGGGGAAGTTGCCTGCAGCCTGTTTGTGTGGGGCAGGGCTTCACCTGCTCCCTGACGCGGGGGGAATGCAGACAGCGCCCTGCCAGTCAGCGCCCGCAGGGACGGGACGTGACAGGGATTAGAAGGGAGAGAGCTCAGGATGAAAAACTGCTGCTTCCACCGGCTTGGAAAGAAAAGCTTCAGCTGGCATTTTTTATTTCCCTGTGTTGCTCCTTTGTTTTTAAAAGGAGGGAGAAGAACGAGGTTATTTGTGGAGGTGTTAAGCAACAGAAAAATCCCTGACTTCAAGTTGCTGCTGGTTTCTCATTTTTTATATTTTTTCCTCTTATCCTGGATGCATCACTCTGCAGCACCTTCATAGGCTCAGGAATAAAACATGACATAACTAAGATGTACAGTGTGCTTTTTGGCTAAAAGGTGGGACTGGTGAAACATTACAATCATTTTTCTGGCTTTTATTTGAAATCATAAAGAGTTAAGTGCATCGGATTGCTGGGCTTATATTTTCTTCCCTTCTGTGAATGAAAAATTGAAGGAAGAGTGTGGTAGTTAATTTAAGAGTTTGTTGGGAGAATATAATGACTATGACATCACTGATTGAAATAAAGGATAGGAAACGTCCTGAGCTGCAGGAAAAAATAGAAGGGAATGTTTGGCAAGTGACATAAAATATGAGATCTCAGGGTTCAGGTTTACTGCTAATGCAGCTCCCAGTTACCACTCAGTGGTGAATGTTGAGGAGCAGGGAATAGAACAGGGTGNGGCACTCAGCTCAGTTTATAGTAGGTTACAAATCCATAGGTATGAAATTACTCAATCTTGCCTATACATATTCGTTGTTTATCTCTGCTTTGTATTAAAATGAGCTAAAAAGTCATTTCTGTATGTTTGCACCTGCGCAGTGCTTCTTGGTGCTCGTGGGCCAGAGTCTCTAGATGAAGTAAACGAGTCTTCCTCAGGGCTGAACTTTTTATCTCGCTTCCTTGTGCATGTTCCCTGGTCCTTTGGTCCAAGCCCAAACCTCCAAACTTGGTTGAGCTAGTTTTGGGGTCCAAAGCAGGATCTCTGGTCACAGTTGCTTCACCCTTCTCAATGGTCTCTCATCCTTCCTCTTCTTGGCAAGAGCAACAACTATTGAACAAGCGAGATAAATTGTTTGGCATACAGCTGGCTCTCTATAGCCCCTCTTGATTTCTTAACCCNTGTTCCCTGGTCCTTTGGTCCAAGCCCAAACCTCCAAACTTGGTTGAGCTAGTTTTGGGGTCCAAAGCAGGATCTCTGGTCACAGTTGCTTCACCCTTCTCAATGGTCTCGCATCCTTCCTCTTCTTGGCAAGAGCAACAACTATTGAACAAGCGAGATAAATTGTTTGGCATACAGCTGGCTCTCTATAGCCCCTCTTGATTTCTTAACCCTAATTTACCTGAATCAGATGCAGCTCTCCCTCAACAAGGAATGCCCTAGAAAGTGCTGGTGCAGATTTGGTAGTGGCAGCAACCCCCTTGCTTCTTCCAAGGAGTGTGCTTAACTGCTGGCATTTATTGTGTTATTGGGGTTTTTTTAGCTTAAACCCAAAGTTTCCCTCAAAATAAATGAACAAAAGGTGGTGGGGTGGGAGGTGGAAAGGCCGATGCTGAATGGCAGGATTGATGCAGGAGATTCTGGGGAGAAAACTTTGGGAAGCCCCGGGAAAGAGAGGACCAGGAAAGGGGGTGGAAAGGGAGAAGCAGTGACTGCTGCTCAGAAGAGGGAGAAGAAGTAGCTGGAAAAGAGGTGGTGGAAAGTTGGAATCACCCGCTAGGGAGTTTTCCAATCACGAAGAGAGGTATCTGTAAATATTTCCCATGGAGGATGTTGAGGGGAAGTTGCCTGCAGCCTGTTTGTGTGGGGCAGGGCTTCACCTGCTCCCTGACGCGGGGGGAATGCAGACAGCGCCCTGCCAGTCAGCGCCCGCAGGGACGGGACGTGACAGGGATTAGAAGGGAGAGAGCTCAGGATGAAAAACTGCTGCTTCCACCGGCTTGGAAAGAAAAGCTTCAGCTGGCATTTTTTATTTCCCTGTGTTGCTCCTTTGTTTTTAAAAGGAGGGAGAAGAACGAGGTTATTTGTGGAGGTGTTAAGCAACAGAAAAATCCCTGACTTCAAGTTGCTGCTGGTTTCTCATTTTTTATATTTTTTCCTCTTATCCTGGATGCATCACTCTGCAGCACCTTCATAGGCTCAGGAATAAAACATGACATAACTAAGATGTACAGTGTGCTTTTTGGCTAAAAGGTGGGACTGGTGAAACATTACAATCATTTTTCTGGCTTTTATTTGAAATCATAAAGAGTTAAGTGCATCGGATTGCTGGGCTTATATTTTCTTCCCTTCTGTGAATGAAAAATTGAAGGAAGAGTGTGGTAGTTAATTTAAGAGTTTGTTGGGAGAATATAATGACTATGACATCACTGATTGAAATAAAGGATAGGAAACGTCCTGAGCTGCAGGAAAAAAATAGAAGGGAATGTTTGGCAAGTGACATAAAATATGAGATCTCAGGGTTCAGGTTTACTGCTAATGCAGCTCCCAGTTACCACTCAGTGGTGAATGTTGAGGAGCAGGGAATAGAACAGGGTGGGCTTTGGGAGAGGATTTTCCCAGTGTCTCGCAAATTAATAGATATTTTTCAAAGCATATTCACTGAATCCCTACAAATGAGCTATCTTTCAATCTCTCTGAAGGAGTACACAGTAATTGTGGAACAAGCTTCCGAATGTAAGGGTTTATTACGGTAGACACTAAATCCATATGTAGATACCCAATATTTGTTTTCAGCATTTTGCTGTCAGAAAATGTCAGCAAATAAATGATAAAAAGTGTCTCTGGGTGCCTGGGGTGATTGTTGAGGTACATTTGTAAGAAAGACTGACCAGGATAGGATCATTTATTATAAATAACACCCAACTAATAGTCCTGTAAACCCAAAGTGCAGCAGATAAAAAATGGTTTCTTCGTCTTCAGTTCTTTATTATCCTTCATGGTTAAATAGGTGAAATAAAGAGTGCATGAAACCCTTAAACTGCTCTTCTTTTTCTAAGAAATATTAGTGGAGGGAGGTTGCCCAGAGGAGCTGTGGCTGCCCCTGGATCCCTGGCAGTGTCCAAGGCCAGGCTGGATGGGGCTTGGAGCAGCCTGGGACAGTGGAAGGCGTCCCTGCCCATGGCAGGGGGGGCACTGGATGAGCTTTAAGGTCCCTTCCAACCCAAGCCCTTCTGTGATCCTATAACATTTACCAGTAAGACTTGATGCCATTGTTCTGGTTGATACTTCTGAATTCAGAGGAAGGGGGAGGAATGTCCTTCCTGGTGTGAGGCCATGAAGGTGAAGCCTCTCCTTGTGGGCCAGCAGCCCTGCAGGGTCAGTGTCAGCTTTGGCACTGCTGCCTGTGCCCTCGGTGTTGGGAACAGAGGAGCTGCTTGGAGGAACCAGGTTCCTGTCCTTGTGATCCTGACTCTTACAACTTTCATGGCTCCATTGGCCCATTTCAGTGGTTTCTGAGGACACTGCCCAGCTCAGTGCCTGAGCACATCCTGAGGAGAACAGTCCTTTTCTGAAAAAAAAAAAAAAAAAGGAAAAGAAAATTTGATTTGTAAACACTGGCAGAGATAAGTAAGGAGATCTGTAGGAGGAATAAGCATGTCAGGAATACTGCAGTGGCAAGATCAATTTGCTTCGATCAGTGTAGTGCCTCAGACTTCAGCAGCAGCTCTTGTCTGAAGGTACATGTGCCCAGGGACTGTGTAGGATGGGCTCTCGTGGGCTGCCTCTGCTCCCAGTGGGCAGATTAAGTGTCCCAGCAGAGCAGACAGAGACAGAAGTCTAGGAACCATAATTGTACACCTGTGTATCTTCTCTCAGAAGCCCTTCTCTCTGCTTTGAAGTTTAAAACTTTAGGGGTGGGATGTTAGCACAGAAATTAATTTTTAGACAGCAGTGCTATCTGGTTAGAGTAATTGCTTATTATCTGCTTCCCTGGGGTTTTAAGCTCTTGGAAACGGCTATTTACATCTCAGTGTGTGCTTCAAGGCAGGAGAAAATTGCACTCCATCGTTTCAAGGCTCTGTTCTGGCTCTCTGAAGTGTGAGGAGGAAAAGAGAGTTTAGAGAAAACTTTCTCCTGACCTGTCTGTTCCAGGAAGTTCCTGGGTTGGAAGGGACCTTACACACATCTCATTCCATGGGCAGGAACCCCTCCCACTATCCCAGGGTGCGCCAAGCCCCATCCAGCCTGGCCTTGGACACTCCCAGGGATCCAGGAGCAGCCACAGCTTCTCTGGGCACCCTGTGCCAGGGCCTCCCCACCCTCACAGGGAACAATTTCTTCCCAATATCCCATCTCAACCTGCTCTCTGTCAGTTTGAATCCATTTCCCCTTGTTCTGTCACTCCAGGCCCTTGTAAATTGTCTTTCTCCATCTTTCTTGTAGGCTCCCTTCAGATGCTGGAAGGTATCACATGATGTCTGATTTTCAGTGTTATTTAGGCCATGAGTGACCTCAGTGCTGGTGAGTGGCCATGCTGGGGTGTGGGGGATAGAGGAGTTTTATTCTTTCTCTTTGTCCTTTTTATTTATTTATTTGTTTGTTCCAAAGCCTACAGTAAACACTGCCATAAACCACGCTGATGTAAAACAACTGCAAATTGAGGCATTATTTCATGTTATTTGTATCACAATTTTATTGCATTCACAGTTATTTACAGTATGTAAATAAGCTTCATAGTGTAGAAAAATGCTCTGCTATAACTCAGTTGTTTGGGCATTAAAAAGAAGGGGGAGGGAATCAACCAAACCCCATAGATGCACGCAGCAATAAGAGATTATGGATAATACTATGGAGATTTTTTTTGTTTTGTTATAGGATTAGCTCTGTTTGAAAATAGCACCCATTTCCTGAAACACTGAAATCTGTGTACTTCAGCTACCTGCATTGTGTCATAAATCCATAATGACTATTTTCCATCAAATATCGTGTTACAATTTGAATTATTAAATGCTAAATTGCTGTGTATGGATTGTAAAGCAATGAGAATTTCCTGCCAGTTGAAAGGGAGAGCTACTGTGGGTAAGAATTCATCCTTTGATGGGCATTGCAGCGTCTGTAGACATAAGCAATTATATGCAGATGGAGCGCAGGCAGCACAAAGATAAATGGAAGGTCCTTTTAAATCCTGCCTGCAGCATTCCCTCCGTGAATGTGGACTGCAGTGTGATTGTCTGGCTCTTTTAGGGCTTAATTTTCATCCCACTGAATGTAAAGGTAAAAATATCTATTAATTCCAGCAGCAGCAGGGTGGGGTGCTTTGGGAGTGGATTAAAGCAGGCTGGAAATGTTTGGAGAGAGAGGTAGAAAACTTCTGCAGAAAAACATTACTTGGGTGCAGGTGGCTTGAAGAGCCTGTTCAGATGGGGGAGAGGCTTCTGTGTTTACCTCCATGCTCTGTATTGGTGCCTTGGGTGTATTTCCAGGACCCTGATCGAGGTTAGTGTCCCATTTTTCCCTGGAGGAACCACAATGTTTGGCAAATATAGCATAAAATAAGCCATTGTAATAAAAGGCAGCAGAGAGGAGAGATCCATTCTGGCAGTCCTGGCCAAAGAAAGGGGATTTTGAAAGGCAGGTGGAGTTTGTGTTTGGTGGTCCCAATGCGGGTATCACCAATAAGGAGACAGGGAGAGGAGCTTAGAGGAGCCAGTGGCATCCCTGGACAGGGATGAACGGACACTGTCAGCTCCACACGGGTTTAGAGATGGTGGGAGGATGAGAGAGGCTCTGTACAGGATTCACAGGCAGTCATGGGAATGTGGTTCGAGGAAATCAAGTCCCAGGTCCGGCTGTCACGGGTGAGGCTGGCACGGCTGTGTCAGCCACTGCTTGTCTCCTGCTCCCTGCAGCTACTGATGGGACATGATTGCTGCTGAATGTGAGCACAAGGCTCTTCATCCCGCTTGGAATTCATATCCTGGTTCACACGGAGATGAACTCTCAGCTTCCCTGCAAAATATTTAGCAAACTAGACTAATCCCTTCTGTCCACTCTCGTCACGAGCCGCGGTGTGGGGATGGCTCTTTCCACCACTGCTGCCTTCTCCTTAGGACAAGCAGTGCCTTTCTGGCAGCCTGTATGGCTGCCCCTGCCTGCTGAGAGTGTGCTGGGAGCTGTGCTGGCTTGGAGGGACTTTGTTTCAGGGGCAATAAATCTGGTTTTTTGGCAGCAGGATTTCCCACCGCTCTTGCCACCAGCCAGATGAATGCACCTGTCTGCAGTGTGCTGTCACACCGTCAGGTCTAGCTGCGAGCTTGGCACCTGCAGGAAAAGAGAGTGTTTTGAAAGCCTAAAAGGCAGCAAAAGCAAATGTGGTTAAAATCCAGGTTCTGGGTCACATCGGAGTGGGGAGGGTCTGCCCTGCTGTGTGTGGTTCAGTCCTCACTCTGTCCTTCTGCATTAAAGCCCTTTCAAAGGGCAGGGGAAGGTGCTCCAGTGGCTATGCTATGCCCCAGGACAGAGCAGTATGTGCTGCACCTTGCCCAGTGCTAAACTGCCCTTCCAGCATGTGGAGATGTGTGTTTGTGATGCATCCACCTGGATGTTTTGAAAGCACATCAACATCAGCTCTTCACAAAGCTCCTTTGGATAAAAGCCGTGGAGCCCAGGTTCCTAGGCTCTTTTTAGGCCTGATGGCACTGCAGTGGTGCAGAGAGAATTTGGAGTGGTTTGGAGGCAGCCTTTGAAGAGCAGAAGGAAGCACAGCTATTTCTTCGTTATTATTTTTTCAAGCAGCACACTCCTGATTTCTCAACCTTTATTGAGACTGATGTTGTCAGGTACAAGCCTACATTTCCTTTCACCCTCAAGTGCATCCCCCAGACACTTTTATCTTTGCTTCCTTTCCCTGTTTCTAGGAGTCAGGGAAGACATCACTCTCCCAAGCTCAGTGTGTTGGGATTTAATTGGTATCAGAAAAATCCCCAACCAACAGAGCAGGACGAGCTGTGTTTGGGGCTTTTCTCGGTGTGTTTTCAATGGCTGTCATGATCAGACCCCCAGTAATGTGCTGCAATGAATCAGCACCTTGCAGACGTGGAATAAATTAGTCTTGGGAAAAGAACTTTACCATAGAAGCAACATAAACTTTGTTGTATTACTCTAAGGTGCCCAGTAATTGCTGTTGATTGGAAGGGAAAAGCCATCCAGAGGAGAAATGCAATTTGTTGCTGTGGCTACTAGCTCCCAGATTTATTATCCCTCCTCTTTCTCCCCGAGTGTTGTAAAACACACCACATATTCAGCTTGCTTTCTTTTGTTGTTTTCGGTTTGTGGTTGTTTTTTTATTTATTTCAGAGTAAACCCTGCCTGCAGGTTTATAGCACTGGCAGGTGCAGCATCACTGTGGGCTTGCACTGTAACTGCTCAGTGCTGGCATCTGGTCAGAGGCCGCCGCTGAAACATAAAACACCTTTCCCTGAGGTGCCCTCCGTGTCTGAGGTGGAGCCCAGCCTTGGCTCTGTGTTAAGGGAAAAGTGGAGAAAACATCTGGGACATTGGGTGGCCACGGCAGAGTTTTCACAGGTTCAGGGAAATGTGGCTGGGATGTTCATACACATATTGTGGCTGAAAAATAAATATCTTAATTTCAAAGATAAATTGCATGTGCAGTGTTTTGTACTTGTAAAGTTGTGAAGGCAGCAGGAGGCACAGAGAATAATTTCAGAGTGTGACAGAGCAGCAAGTAGTACCAAGGAGGAAGGGAGGGCCTTTCCCTGTAGGAAGAGGCAGGGTTGATTCTCCTGTTCCTCTCTAGGATTCTTGGGTGAGCCTGGAAAAGTCCTTCAGCCCCTGAGTTCAGTAACAGCACCACTCACCTTCGTGCTGAGCAGTGGTCAGGTATTGCTGTGAGGTGCCTTAGGCTCTTAGGGATGCTACTGCCTCTCTTCATGCTGATAAAACTCATTGCAGTGTGAGCATTTCTCCTCTGCTTCCATCTGCATCTGCCTTCCACTGATGGGGCTTTGCTTCTCATGGGCTGAGTCCCAAATTCCACTGACACATCTTAAAGATATGTCCTGCAGAACAAAGCTGTGTGTTAAACATGGCACAAGAAATTGTTATACCAGCAATGAAAGCTAATGCATCAAGAGAGCACGGTGTCTCCTTCAGAGGCTGCTTTGTAGCACGGTAAATGAGGAAAAGATGTTGTCAGGTCTTACATGGTCTGGGAGTTAAGAAATCTTAGTGGTATCTCCTTGATGGGAGCCTGGGAAACTCACTCTTGATAAAGGAGTCTCTTGGGCCAGCTGCAGCTTTCTGAGATCTCCTAATTTCCTCTGAAAACATGCTCAGAGTTTTATTTGGACTGCCAAATTTATTTTGATTAAACATCCTGATTTACCATTTGGAAAAAGAAAAGGAAATAGAATTCTTTCCTTGCTCTGGAAGAGGGTTAATTAGTCAGGTTGGCTTCAGAAGAGAAATTCAGTGGGGTACAGGAGACTTGTGAAGCAACCACTGTGCTCTCCTGGGTAATATTCCTCACTTTTCCCTTCCTCACGTGATCTGACAGCTGGGATCTCATCTAAACATCCTTCATCTATCCAGACAGAGGCTAAGATCCACCTCCTAACCACCACCTCACACTCTTTGCCTACTGTTTCCTCATGTTTTCCTACTCTTTGCTGCCCTGTGGTTCCCAGGCTGGGCACGCCTCTGTTTTCAGGTAAGTCCTGGTTTTCTGTATCCTGTCAGCCTCTATGGGACTTTGTCAGTCTGATGTTCTTGTTCTCAGCCCTTTCACTTTGTGCAGCTCCTTGCTGGGTCAGGATGTGCCATTTCAAGCACCACAGGTGATGGAGCTCTTGTCTTGCCGCTGCTCAGTGCTGTGGGGTGAGGGCTCTGGGGAGCTGGGACTTTCTCTCACTGGACACGGGGCTACGTTTTCAAAATAACTCTGATTTCGAACTGGCCAGGCAGCAAAAGAACTCCAGATTTTTGAACCTGCCTCATCTATGAAACTCTCTAAGGACAGACTTTCTGGCCAGGTTTTCAAACCTGGGGAGCACAGGGCAAGCTTGGATGTGCAAATGTTTGTTAATAAAATGGGATTTGCTTTGGGATCCTCCTGGCAGCCTGAGCTTTCCTGCAGACCTAAATTGCAGCTCCTGGGTGCTGTGCACTTGCAGAAACACCAGTGTTGACACGAGGCAGAGAAGGACTGTGCAGTCCAAAGGCAGCATGGCCCATGAGCTCGGGCAGAGGGTGACCACGAGAGCCAGCCAACTCGTCAGCACAGTTCACTAATTACCTCAATTACTGTGACAGCTTCCTGATCCCACGCCAGCTTTTTAGCTTATTCCTTGATCCCTGTTTAATGGCAGAGTGCTCCCCTAGTTAATTTTTATATTTATGGCCCCTGCCATCGTATTCTTTGGGTCTGTTAAATTTTATGCTCTGTGAAACTGTTCAGGATTCATGGTGACCCTTGTGCTACCCCAGCCGATGTGCACCAGAGCCAGCCAAAGTTCCCAAAAGCTTACAGCAAAAGAACAGGAAACTTGAAAATTCTCATGTAACAAGTTCAAAGTGGGCAAATATGAGAAGTGTTCTTAGAATTCTTCAGCCTCTAGAACTGGTTTTGCGTCAGGAAACGTTTTTGTCTAATTAAAATAAATGCTATTTTTCCACAGGAATGCATTGTAAAAAATCTATGTATAGCCTCTGGAATTTGGGGGATTTCAGATTCTTGTTTGGCTCATATTCTTTATCAGGTAAAAAATGTGGATTTTAAAAATGCTGATATAACATCCCTCAATTTATTTAGTTGCTATCAAATACTATTTAAACTTCCGTGGTTGTATATTCTTATTTAATGTATAAAATTTTGTCATGGATTTCAGTACATTCATAAGCTGAATTAGTGTTATAATTAAAATGAAGACTTTTTTTTTTCTCTTCCAAATGAAGTTATCAGTTCAGCCATAAGTTTTTAAGAGAAGCAAGGAAATAATTGTCATAACCCAGGCTAACTTCTTGACTAACACAAGCCATAGGATTTCACTCACTGATATATCCACCCCAGAACCTTCTGCTTGACCTGCAATGAAAATGTGTGTGTGTGTATATAAAATTCAATCTTCTTTGAAAGATATGAAATGATGGAAAAGCTGCTGCATCCCTTGGCAGGCTGTTCGAATTTGTTAGAGTAAGTTCTCCTAACTCTTCCTCAGACCTTCATTCAGATAAGGTTGGAGTCATTTAAACCGCCTGTCTCATCACTCCTTGCCTGCAAATATTTTCTGTCGCCAGTGCTTCCAGCTGCTGTCCAGGTCATTCCCACGCTTAATTTCAGGAGTTCATTGGAGCCTCTCTTTCCCTGTTCAGCCCCCGGGGTTTTGTTGTATTTGAAAAATCAAAAGTATTTGATTGGCTTCCCTGACGAAACGTGCACGAGAAAACCTCACGTGAGGAAACACAGGACGAGTCAGCGGCTGTCTGGTTGTAGGAAGGTGTCAGCTAACCCCACATCCTGCTGGGTGGGTAAATAAAGGAAACAGTGCTTGTAGGTTTGGTTTTCCCCCTGTAAATAACACAGTTGCTCTTGGAGGCCACTCCTGGTTTAATCCCAGAATCTCGAGCTCCCATCTGGAGCGGCCTCTCGAGTCTCCATCTGCATCAGGGACGCTGCCTTTTGGATCTCGTGCTCCAGCCGGGGTTCTAAGTGTGCTCTGCATGCTCCTTGCACTGAGGGTTTCCCTGGAGGCAGCGGGTGAGACTGCTGAGATTTAGCTGGGGGTGTTACTTGAGGTGCATTGCACTGCTGTCCCAGAATCACTGAGTTATTTCAGTTGGGAAATACCTCCAGGATCCACAAGTCCAACCTGTGACCAATCCCCACCTCGTGAGCTAAACCAGAGCGCTGAATGCCGCATCCAGCCTTGCCTTGGACACCTCCAGGGGTGGTGACTCCCCACCTCCCTGGCAGCCTGTTCCAGGGCCTGACCACGCTTTCAGTGAGGAATATTGAAGCTGTGTATCCAAGGGGGCTGGTGCCCTGTTAAATCCTGGGTTTGCCCCCCATCAGGTCCCTGCTTTTTGGACTGGGCTTGCCCTGGCTGTTGCAGCTCATCTGGTGTCTGTGGGGAGCTCCTTTCATCATCTTGCTCTGAACATTCTGCTTTGTTTCATTTCTTTCTGATTCTCTCCACTTTTCTTCCTCTCTTTGCTCCCAGGCCATTCCCCCAAGCCCTGCATTGCCCTTCCACTTGGCCTCGTGCTCATGCTCACTGTCCCCTGCCTTATTCCCCTCACAATTCAGTGTTTCCTTGTAAATCCACCTGAGCTGCTCCATACCTGCCCTGTGCCTCCAGGCACTTCTGCCAGCACAATTTCTGAACATTCTGTCGATGCTTCCGTCCTGGTTACCCACTGGATGTGCTCAGTACATGAATTCCCTGTCTTTTTAGCTGGTCACATCTCTGGGCATTGAAGGGGAAAGAAATAATTGCTGCAGGGCACAGGGGTCAGGGTGTTTGGCTGCTCCTCTTCTAGTCAGCTTTAACAAACCTGAGTGCTGGCCATTAGCCGTGGTAAAAACAACTGCCTATTTCCAAGCATATTGGAGTATATGTATGAGTATATTGTGAGAAGGCATGGAAATCTGGATATTCTGTTTAATAGCTAGAATTTTAAATGCTAGGGTTCTTTTTATTCTGGTCAATCAACATATTTTTTTCTCTTGAGCACTTCCATTCTAGAACCACAATAACCCCTCAATTAAATAGATATTTAAGCCTGTAAATTGCAGCAAACAAAAGTGACCAGAATTGGTACCCACTGCTGTTCCTTCCACATGAACTGCAGAGCAGGGATGGAGCTGATGCAGATGGAGAACCTGCCCAGCACCACATCTGCCAAATCACTGGCTGAGCAGTGCTTAATTAGCAAACTGGAGCTGCCAAGGGATGCTCTGATCAGGTGGGGTTTGCATCCCCAGGCCTGCCAGGGAGGATCTGGAGCCCTCAGCTGATGACTCCTGAGGGAAGGGCTGCCTGCACCTGCAGTGGGGGATGCTGGAATGATGCAGGGGGTTGCAAGCCTAAAGGCAGCTCTGGAGAGGAGCCTGGTCTTGGTTTCCAGGCTCCACCACTGAAGCTGATAGCATCCCCTGAGCTTCAGTGGTTAAATGGCTGCTTAAATATTTTATTATACTTCCCTGCTTTCAGTAAAATAGACCTGAGACTGCTGGAGTGCCCTGAGGTCCCAGCCTTTGGCTACGTGGTCCTGAAGCTCTCTCCTGATCGTGGAAGTCAACAGCAATGTTAGGGAATTCAGTGGAGATGCAGTTGATGTGGAAGAGCAGGGGAAGCCAGTGTGGGATAAAGATTTAAGGAGAATTTGCTCATTTCAAAAGAAGTGAGAGGCTGCTGCATCTCTGGGACCCTGCAGTCCCAGGGTACAAAGGGAGAGATGCTGCAGGAGGACCTGATGGGTAATAATCAATGTTTCTTTGCATTAGATTTAAGTTTTCTAGAGAGAAACATTTATTAGTGGTGAGTGATGGAGTGGTCTCTGTTGGTTTTTTTTTTTCCATCTGCTATTTCCTGACCCACTGATAAATCCTAACTATTCACATTCTGGCTCTTGTTAATTATCTGAATGACCCTTTTCAGAGCTGGCTGGCATTTGGACAGGCTGGGCTCTCTGGCCCGCCAGATCAGCTGGAAGTCTGGTCCAAGTGAAAAAGCAGAAGCAAAAAGAGTGGGAGGCAGAGCTGGTAGAGCCTGCCAGCTCTTGGAAAGAATATTCCAGCTTCAGGGGGACTTGGAGAGTTGCTTCCTCTGGATCCTGCCTCAAATGCCACCTCTGCCTTTCTTCTCCCAGGCCCCAGTCTGGCTTGGCTGGATCATTTTGATTCCCACAGGATGCTCGGTGGAGCCAGGGCAGACTGGGATGTTTGAGGGAGGAAACCTGGCCTGGGCCAAGTCCAAAGACAATCTTTTCCAAAGGGTTTCTGGTTGCTGCTCTAAAGTTGCGGTGCTGCCAGCTCAGGAAATGAAGTAGAAAAAAAAAAGATCCCAACCTTCCCCACAACCCAGTGAATCATAATCTTTAAATCATGAGATTTGGAAAACAACCAAAATGTCAATAATTTTTTTTTTGGTGGTTTCTTTGACTTTTAATCTTCTTACTCTCATGGGTGTTATTGTTCTTCATTTAAAATTCCCCGTAACCACACACTCCTCTGATGGAGGCTGGGATGATCCTTTCTGAGGGGAGTTACCATGCATTAATTGCTTGTCTTGACTCTTTTCCTTCCCTTTTTGCCTCCTTCACCCCACCTTTTTGTTATGCAGAGCCCTGCACTGGAGCTACAAAATGTGTCTGAGGAAAATGATAGAAAAAATTAATATAACTACGTCTCACATATCATGTCTTCTGATCATTTTTAAAATAAAAAGTTATATTGCCTGCATAAAAGTTATACATGGAAGTGTAATTGCATCATCAACTGCTTTCTAATTGCTAGGAAAAATATTAACCCAAACGGAGCTTAAGGTAACTTAGTGTTATAATTAAATTTAGGATCTTTCAACGTATCTCACAAAATGCTTCTCAGACATTCCAAGCACTTGAAATAATTTTAAATAATTCTCATTTCTTCATGCAGTTTCTGTCACCTCCATGGTGATATAAATTATTCGGTAATTACAGTAAATATAAGCTTAATTAACTGTAATTAACTGTCCAAATAACTACTAGTAATATATTTCTATTTGAATTCTCTTTTGATTTCATGGCTTCAAGAGTAATTGTTTGCTTGGTGGTGGAGAAGAGTGAAACATTGGCCTCTGCAGAGCAATCTGAACGAGAGGTGTGAGATAAAAACCCACCAGGAGATGGGCATCACCTGTCTGGGCTGCATTCTCACCTGTGTGAGGCAATTCTCAGCCTGTATCAGTACCAACCTGTGTTTCATAGAAAAAGTTGAGGCCATCAAATATCCCTTGGGAATGTTGGTTGTTAATCTTTATTCCTTGGCCTGTGACAGCCAGTCTCATTTCTCATTTTGCAGTGGAAAAAAACCCCATGCACAGAGCTTGGGATTTATATCCACCCCACAGAGGGTGTGTCCCTGTCACATCCATCTGCAGCCGCCAGGAGATTGTTGGTTTTGGTTTTGGTTTTATTTTTAGTTTGATGGAGATGGAGAGGGGGTTCCTGGTACTTTAACTCAGCTGACTGAAGAGCTCATGTTAACATTCGCTTTTTAAAACACGGCGCGGCCTGTGTGTAAAATGAGCTGTGAAGTGCAGAGCTGACAAAGCCCAGGGGACGGCGTGTCTGTATTAACAGCTGCTGGTACGCTGCAGCAGCTCCGCTGGAACGCTTAGGGGAAACCCTTTCTGTGTGAGCAAGAAGAGGTGCCGTGCTGAGACATCCCCTGGCTGTGGCAGGAGGCTTTGGTGACCCTTTGTCCTCCTCCTCCTCCAGCCCTGGGAGTGCCTTGAGCCCACGGGTGGGGTGGGAGGGCCAGGGCCAATAATCACTGATGTGAGCGAGTCCCTGTGCGTTGGGGGTCTTTGTGCTGTACAGCAGTGATGTGGCAGTTGGGTTGAGGCTGGGCTGTTGGGGTGCTTTTGTCATTTTTGGGGGTTTTTTTGGGTTTGTTTTTTTTTTGGCTTGTTGTTGTTGTTGGTTTGGGTTTTGATTTTCTTTTTGATGCCGAGGTGTCTTAGGGCCCCAGCACTGCATGTCAATAGTTCAGTGGCCTGCTGGATTCTGGTTCTCAGGTGCTTTTAGAAAATGTTTTAACAAAAAATCCACATTAGTGTGTTATACATCTATACCTCTGCAGATTTATTTTAAATATATTTATATAATACCACAGACTAACCCATTCTTTCCTCTCTTTAATCTGCCTTGCACAAATGCAGATTGACCTGGGAGACACGAGCCTGCAGCTCTTTTCTCACTCTCCCTCCAGCAGTGATTTGCATCCTTGCTTCTACATCCTTTGTTTCACAGAGCCCCAAGATACATCCCATCCACTGATGGGACTGTGCTGAGCACAGATTGCTGTAATTAGGAAAAAATCCTTCCCTGTGAGGGTGGGGAGCCCCTGGCACAGGGTGCCCAGGGAAGCTGTGGCTGCCCCATCCCTGGCAGTGTCCAAGGCCAGGCTGGACGGGGCTTGGAGCACCCTGGGATAGTGGAAGGTGTCCCGTGGCAGGAGGTGGAACAAGATGAGCTTCAAGGTCTCTTCCAACCCAAACCATTCTGGGATTCCGTGATTTTATTGGAGACATTCTTAAGACCAGGTTAGCAGCCTGTCCAAGGCCACAGGAAAAGCTCAGTATCAGTGCTGGGATTAGACACTTGCAGTTCTTGGCTTTGAGATTTGGGGATCTGAGACTGGCTGATACAGAATGAAATACGAGCATCCTGAATTTTTCATGTTGCAGTTCAAGTATATTTGGGCTAGATTCATCAAAGGAATAACCGGGAGAGATATTTTTCATTTGTAGAATCCTAATGAATACATGACACCGCTATTCATTATTTATCTGCTTTCGTGTTTTAATTAATAGTTCTACTGGCCATTTCTGATTTTTTTTTCCTTATTTATAGAAAGCCATCACTTCAAAAATATTGAGTCATGCTGCTGTTTGTTACCTTTCGTAACTTTTCCTTAGTATTAGGACAGAGTGAACTCTGCTGTAACTTTTAATGCCATCTATTCTGCTGTTCCTTTGAGTCCTGTCATAATCTGTGGTTTTCCTCCCCCCGAATGCCTTTGCGATGCAGCTGACACGATTTTAGCCAGGGAAGGTGGTGTTCCTTGTGCGGGAAGGAGCCACTAGAGGACACCACCAGACGACACATAAAGCAAACAAACACAGCTGTAAACAGAGAAGGTGGGGGGAAAATTAGTAGGGATGGGGAAATGCTGATTCCTGAGGTTTGGTGGGGATGAATGGAGCTAACCCAGCACCTCCTTATTGCCAGCCAGAACACCTGGCCTGGGAATGACCCAATCCCTGCAACACCACGCTTGGGATTGTCCTGTGCAGGGCAAGAATTTGGACTTGATCCTTGTGGGTCCCTTCCAACTCAGGAGATTTTATGATTCTGGGACTGTGTTCTGTGAGCTTTACTGGTTCTAGGGCAGCTCTGTCTGAAGGAGGCTCTCCCAGAAGCTCTGCAGAGCTGCTGTCACTGCCCTGGAGGAGCTCTGGGGCCCTGCAGCAGGGTAGGGCTGATGGTGAGGTGACCTTTCTCACCATGGGAGCCCTTGCCACCCCTTCAGTGCTGGCCCTCAGTGGTTTCTGCAGGACGGTCTTTCCAGGGAGGAGAAACATCTTGATTGTGGGAAAGATGGTGGAAGTATAAAGCAGACCTCTCCCTTGCAGGCTGCCCTTAAAAAAAGTGGCTTCAAGCACAAGGGAAGGTTTAAAACTTTCAAATGACAGATTTAATGACAGGATAATGATGTCAGCAAAGCAATTAGGGCTGAGAGATGGCACAAGTATCAACAATTCCCCTGTACAAAAGCTGTACCCAAGCCTGGTACAATGGTTTTTACCATTTGTGAAAAGACAAGGACAAAACTTCCCCATTTTAAGCATCTCTAAAGTACTCAAGGAAAATTGAACATTAAGTATTTGCAGAAGAATCAGATCACCAATTCTGGTTCTCGAGCTCTTGCCTCTAAACCAAAAGTCAGAGGCAAAAGGGGACAGGGAGATAAATGTCATTTCACAAGACTCCGCATGCAAAACCCCTGTGAAACCCAGCTGAAAAATTGCCCATTTTCCATGTGTCTCTCACATCTGTGTGGTGCAGTGGATATCAGAGGAGCTGTGAGCCTCAAGGATTTCTTAGAGGTCTTTTAATCCCACAGAAATTCTGTATGTCCTGTGAAATCTCAGCTCTGACGACGATGATGGCGAGGCTCCGGTGATTGCTTGAGTTGCAAGAGGGTTTTGTGCTTGGCCTTTGACTTCCCTTCCTCGTTCTCTGTATGAATGCAGCTAAACCCCCAAATGCCAGGGATTTCAGGGAATGCAAAAGCATCTAGGAAAATTCTCCTCTTACTTCTCTACTTATTTCTAAAATGCTTTTTAAGATGGCTTTGAGTTTGCTTGTGAGAAACAAAATCACACACGCACACAAATGTACCTGCCCTAAAAAGCTGCTCTGAATGTCAGAAGCTTTGCCTGAGTGGCAGGACCATGCCAAGCCTGAGGGCTTTTTTCCAGATAATTTTAACCAAATCCACCCATATTTGATTCTCAACATTTCTCTCAAGGTGGCAAAACACCCCCAAACAAACAAACGACCAAATGAAGCAAATAATACAACCCCAAACACCTGTTGTGGTGATTGATCAGGCATCAGGCTGCTTTTTTTAACTGATCTTTCGTCACTGAGCTTGTGAGCCCTTCCTCTTCCCCTTCCCCTTCCCCTTCCCTCTTTTCGCTTTCCTTTTTGACTCTTATTTTGTTCTTCTGCCCCTTTTTTTTGTCTTTTCGTCTCTTTTTTTCACCTCTTTTCATCTCTTTTTTCACCTTTTTTCTTTTTGTCTCTTGTTGTCGTTGTTGTTGGTTTTATTTCCTCTCTTTTCTCTCCTTTTCCCCTGTCCCTCTCGCTTCCCCGCGCTGTGACCATGTCTGTGCCCTGCCCTGCGGTGGCAGCCCCAGGTCCCCTCGGAGCCACCCGGGCTGGCTCCGCTCTGTCCTTGCGTGTCGCGGTCACCAGAGGGGGACAGAGCCCCGCGCACGGCACCTGCGGAGGTAACACTCCCTCCGCCCCCCAAAACCTCCTGCCAGGAGCTGGGACATGGATTTTGGGGTGGCAGCTGCGCCCCTGGGTGCCCCGAGCCCAGCGCTGGGTGTGATGCTGGTGCCGCACCACAGGGACCTGCCTGGGGTCCCTTTGCTATCACATGGCACCAGTGACCCTTTAGCCTGGAAAAGATGTGTGTGCTTAAAAATAACCACTCCAGCGGCCCTTAAACCAGCTGTGAATTCTCTGGGGGTTAAGCAGGAGATTGAGCTGTATCACAAACTCGACTTTGGAACTGCTTGGCTTTTCCTGTCTGTCACTGTAACAGAAATGCTGTTTAAAAATTACTGTTCCTGTGTTTAAAGATACCTGTTCCCCCCAGTTTGGGTCTGATTCACTGAGAACTGGCACGCAGCAAGTATTTAAGCTAGCAGCACCCATCCAGGAGAGGAATTTGTAAGCGACAGTATTGGAAATGAGAGGAGAAGCAAATTTGATGAGCATTTGGCTTTTTCAGTGGCTGGCTATGCCTGATTGGAACCCGTGGGGAAAACAAACACAATTATTTGTGTGAGATTGAATTTCATTGCCAACAGAAACTATAAAATCTGTCACCTGCACGCTCGCTGTTGTCTGGTCACGGGCTGGGGGATGCTCCAGCAGCGCTGCCGGTGGGTACCAGCAGCAGCAGCCAGCCCTGAGCCAAGGTCTGTACTCACGTACCCATGTCCTCCTGTCCCACTGCCACGTGTGACCCCTAAGATGTGAGTCACCCATATGGCGAGGCTCAGCTCCCTTCCAAAATCATGGAGAGGGCAAAGCAGGTCCCTGGAACGGAGGACCAGGCTGTCCCCAGGGGTGTATCCTGCAGGCTGCAAGCCTGCCTTTGGTTGTGTGGCCGGCCAAGCCTGGCAGAGCAGAGTCTGTGAGACCTTAAGCTGTATAAATAATCCTTGCCTTGAGTCCATTTCCTCAGCTCCAGCCAGCTTGCAGTGTTTCCTTGTCCAGATCCTTGGTGTCAGACCCTTGCCCGAATGCAGCTGTCCCTGGTAATTGAATTTCAATGCCTCAGGCTGGGAGTTTGTATTGGTGTTTGAAGTGAAGCATTTCAGTGTGGTTCCCCTGGGCTTTGAAGCTCCCTATCTGCCACCAAGGGTGGTGGGGACATCACAAGGGTGGTGGTGCCCCATCTCTGTGGGGGCAGCCACTGTGCGTGGTCCCAGCTGAGCCCACACAGCAGTCGGTTTAGACAATTGAGGAGTTCATGCAGGCGGAAGGGACTGGACAGCTAACGAGAGTTTATTCTGGTGGATCTGAAAAATGCATTAAATATTCTTGAGAAAGCCACCAAGTGCTGTTTGGACAGCTGGTGGCACCTTTGCAGCCTGCAGGGTGGCCCTGCTGATGTGGCCCTGCTGTCAATGATGGGATATGAGGCCCTGAGCTCCTCACAGCCCATCCTGGGCACTGACATCCCACAGACCTGGAGCAGGTGCCCATGGTCGCAGCCAGGAGTGCCTCCTTTCTACAGAGGGAAGAGGAATTTAAGGTGGAGGCAGTGACTAGAAACCCAGCAGTGTCGGTATCTGAGAGTCTCTTTCTCCTCCTTAAACCATTTCATTGTAATTACCGTGCAAACAGAAGGCCTGGGTAATTATTACGTGGTTTTGTGGGTGTAAATTTAACGTGTTGTTCCCATGCAGGCACACTGCGAGAGAAGACTTTTTCCTTTGAGTTTTTCTCTTTAACTCCCTGCTTTCACTTTCTCCCTGGAGTCAGCACAGCCAGGCACCAGAGTGGGAAACAGCTCTGAACCCCCGTCAGCACCAGCACTGGCACTGCCATCCTGGTTTGCAGGAGGATACAGGGAGAAGCAGCAAATCTGCAGATGCAGATGGTGACCCAGCCCAAAACACAGGGAAAAGGATGCAAAGTGCAGCTTGTGGGTGTCACAAGGCTTCTGAGAGCCACCCTGTCCCCAGACTTCAATGGAGAGTATGGCTGGAGCTGTGTCAGGGGGGTTTGAGTTGGATCTCAGGAAAGGTTCTTCCCCAGAGGGTGCTGGGCACTGCCCAGGCTCCCCAGGGAATGGGCACGGCCCCGAGGCTGCCAGAGCTCCAGGAGAGTTTGGACACCGCTGCCAGGGATGCCCAGGGTGGGGTTGTTGGGGTGTCTGTGCAGGGCCAGGGGCTGGGCTGGATCATCCTGTGGGTGCCTCCCAGCCCAGAATATTCTGTGACTCTATGGTGGTTCGTGAGTTCCAAGGGGACACTCCAGCTAACAAATCCCATATTTAAGTGCTGGGATTTCTTTAAGGATCTTGGGGAACAGCAGAATTGTGCTTCACTTCTCCAGAGCTCTGGAGGCCAGAGCTTGTTGAGCTGAAGCACCAGTCTCTCCTTCTCAAGTTAGCAGAGAACAATGGTTCAGATGTGTCTTAGGGACAGTCTTTTGTATTTTTATTTCTGACTTCAACATATTTCACAAAGAGTTGAGAATCTCAGCTCAGATTGATTTATTCACTGTAAGAAAACCTGCCATGGAATTACAGCTGTTTCCCCTTTCTTCTGGTCATAATAATCTGAATTTTACCACCGCCTGTGTTCGACTCTAAGCACAGGAACAAATCCTCATGAATGCAGCTCATTGAAACATTCCCACAGCCCAGGGTGCCAGAGGTGGCTCCAAACAGAATGTTGGTGGAATGTTGGTGTGCTTGTGTGTCTGGGTGTAACACAGTCAGGCAGACCTGTGCTGCTGTCTGAGCTGCAGAACAGATGACTCAGAAAAGACTCAAGTAAGTTATAAATTGTTTCCTGTCACCCGTGCTGCCGTCTCGCTCTGCTCTTCTGCTCCTTCCTATTACATCTGTTTTTTTCCTCCCTCCCATTCCATGTACAAAAACAAAGCTGAATGTGCTCGTGCTGATGCCCTGCTCGGAGTATTTTTAGTAGAATCCCCTGGGTTTGGGCTGCCCAGCTCTCAAAAATGAACGAGTCAACCAAGCCCATTGCTGAGCAGCTGGTTGGATAAAGATGCTGTTGGAAGCAGTTTTATTTTTCAGTTTATTTCCCACGTGCACCCTGAGTAGCACAGCACGTCCTGCTGAGAGTTAAACCTGCCTGTGCTTTTGGGTCCACCTCCACTGCACGAGCTGATGTTTTGTTCCAAGGCCCACAGCACTCAAAATCTGTTGGGCTTGTCCTTTTTGTTCACAACCCCTCCCTGTGGAAAGCTGCAGGTCTGTATCTGTGCCTACAAAGATCCAGGTGTCCTCTGGAGAGTTCCAGGGGCCTTGGCGTGCTCTTGGCACGTGTGTTAACACAGTGGACTTGCTGAGGAAATAATGAGCTGGAGGAAGTGTGGGAGCAACAAAGGTGTCAGGGGTTGTGTTTTCCTTTCTCCTGTTTTCCTTCTTGAAGACCACTGGATCCGTGCTGTCTCTGGGCTATAAAAGATGAGTGGAAAATTGAGATGTAGAAGAGAAAGCCCCAGGCCTTCACATTTCCAACAGGAAAAGCATTTTGTTGTGCTGGGGTTTTCCACGGCATCCCCGCAGGTTTTGGGGGTGCTCTGTGTACTTTGTCACCACAAGATCCATTCAGCTGGTGCTGCTTTGGCCACAGGGGAAGGGTGTTTTTAAGATGTGCTGATTTCGTGCCCCAACCTTGCTGTGTAACAAGGCCCAGGTAATTTTTTCACTTTATGCAGTTGCTTTTAGTCAGGCCAGGCTACTTTTCTAAGTATAAAAGTACATTTTGCTCACAGCTCAGAGAAGTACAGGGATACTTTCATACAGAAAACACGGATCTGGAGGGGAGCATCTTGAGGATCTGCTCTGCTGTCCGCTTGTGGTCACCTCCTGGTGTGAGTGGAAAGGCAACATGTCAATTAATTTTGTTTACTCGAACAGAATTAATGTTTTCCTGCATTTCTGAGAAGATACTTCATCTAACTTTGAGCATTTTTTATTTGAACTTTAAAAATATTTTTCTGACTTTTTTTTTTTTTCAAAATCAAGAGACCATATGAAAGGGAATCTTTCTTCTGATCAGCTTCCACTTAATAAATGTGTATTTTTCAAAGGACTGATTACATCAAGCTTTTCTAATGAGCTCCATGGAGTGGACATGGCCAAGAAAAGTGTCTGGCTTAAGGTACTGCTGGTTTTGGTTCCTCTCATCTGTGGAGTAAGTGGAAAAGCAATTTTATAGGTGGTAGGATGGGATGGTGAAGAGAACATGCAAGAAAAGGAGTCCTTTATACCTGAATATATTTTGACAAAGATCTAAAGAAAGCTCTCAGTCTTGTACAGCAGGGTTACATCCTGCTGGTGTGACCAGTCCGGGATATTGATCTGCCCTGATGAGACTGAAAAATTACCTGTAATGTTTAGATACTGCCATTATTTCTGCAGTTTTGGGGTTTTGTTCTGGCTTGTTCTGGATTTGAACTTCCCCAAGGTTGTTGGGAGTCTGGGCTGGGCTAATTCCTGGGGAAGGAAGCAGAAGAGCTCTTTTATTTCTGTGTTTTTTAAATGGAGGTTCAGAGCTCACTTGTACAGTGCCTTGGAAAGTAACTGATAACAAAACAGATTTGGAGTTTGGATAAGATAAGAATCAAATTGAATATTTGTCCTGACCCAACAATGCACTCTATCTGTTCAGGAGATCCAAAGAGTTGCACTTGTTTTAAAATAGTTTTTCTATTTTCTCCATCTCCTAAACTTCTCCGTGCTGATGTTGGACTCGAGCACTAAATCTAACAACAGTCACAAGCCCCATGGGATGACAGCAAATTCGTCTCTAAAATGTGGTGAGAGTGAACTTTCCCATCCCTTCTTTGTCATGGCAAAGTACCACAGGAGTTACAAACACGAGACACTCGGAGCCTCTGGGGATACTTTTATAACTCATCAGAGTAGGGATGATTCCACGGAGCTGCTGATTTCAGAGGTGGCCCCGAGCTGAAACGCCCGTGTTGTCCCAGCTCCTGCCCTCGCTGCAGCTCAGCCTGAAGCAGTTACCAGACTGGGCAGGACACTGATGTAATTAACCACGTGCAGGGCACCCCTGAGCAGGAATGACACGCTGCAGTCCCCAGTCGATATCCCCGAGCCTCCTGGCTCTGGTGAGTCGCAGTTTATTCCTCTTGGACCGAGGCCTGGTGCCTTCCTCCTTGGAGACCGTTCCCGTAATTCCTGTGTAATTGGATTAGCTCCAACCAGACCTGCCTACAACAGACAGCATAAATTTTCCTAACCTCCCCAGATCCTACTGAAAATGATGCCTCTGGTCCCTCCCAGTGGGAACTTGTGCTCTGCAGAGGCGCAGTGACAGAAACCAGCCTTTTAAAAGTGATTTATACAGCGCTAACAGCAGGACTAGTGAAACTTAGGAAGTGTTAAGTGACAAGGGGTCTCTGGTTTTGCTTTTATTGTCTGACTCCTGTAAACTGGAGTCCAGGAACCTGGAGATGCACCAGGAGGCTGGTGTAGACACTGAAACGGCTGGTCCTTCACTGTCTCTTGATATTTATTTAGAAAGCACTAGAAAAAAATATTGCTTTTTCTGACAAACCTGCCAATAAATTTGCTCAGTAGGCATAAATAATGAGCAGCATGGGGACATGGCTGGCAGATGATAGTCTTGACATGTTTGTAAGCAACTCAAAATCCATTACCATGGGATCAAAATTGCATAAGAGTCTAAGAAAACACTGAATCGGGGCCTAAAATCTAATATATCAATTCTGATAAGCTACCTAGTAATCAGCTACAAGAAAACTTGTCTTGCTCAGGTTGTATTTCTAGCTGGCATAGAGACTGAAAATTAAAGAATTAGCATATTTGTGGCAAATAAAATATTATGCTTCCAAGCAAGTGACTGTCCTTATTTAATGCCCTGCTTTGTATTTAGAGTAGCTGCTGAGGCGCATCCTATATGTGCTCACCACAGCAGCTGAGTGATGTGTTTAGAATAATTCATCAGATAAATTCATGTCCATGAATAATCTGCATTCAGATCATGACCTTTACCAAGCTGTGCTTTTTGCAGGGCTCGGAACTTTCAGCTAATGCTGGGGAGAAACAAGAGGAACACAGAGGGAGTTTTCTCCCATCTACTTCATTCCAGTAGTGTTTCTCGTTTGGGAGCAGGGCAGGAAAGCCTCGGCCCAGGGGGTTTTCTGAGTGTGTTGCTGGAGTGGTGTTTTAAGTACAGACAAAGGGCTGGGGGCACGGCTGAGCTGCGAGAGCCGTGTGTGGCCAGCACTGCGTGCCTTGGCTTTGTCAGCACGGACTCTCCTGAGTCCCCCTTGCTGCCACCAGCCATGGACTAAGAGCAGAAGTGCAGTCCCCAGAGCTGAGCTGATGTGTGGTATCTTCCCAAGCCACAGTCCTTGAATCCTCTTTGAGCCCCGGGAGGGGTCAGACGGGTGGGAGCAGCTCCCACCCCCCCGGCAGCTCTCACCCCTCAGCCTGGGCTGCAGAGTGCAGCCGTGCAGGCGCTGGGCGGTGCTGGAGGGGTCTCACCATTGCTGGGTTCTGGGAGATGAGGCAGAGCGGTCTGTCCAGCTGATGCAAGTGCACATATGTTTATTCACTGCAACAGCTGGCTGCTCATCCCAGCACTTACCTGGTGAGAAAACCACTGACGGAGCAGCTCTCGCTGTGTGAGCGAGCTCTGCGCGCCGACTGCGGTGCATTAGAGAGGACAAAACTGCAACAGCGTCAGGACCATGGACAGGTGCTCAGAGAAGCTCCGGTTACAGCTACAAGTGGTTGCGAGCCTTGGTAGATTTTACTCACCGCGCCAAAAACTAATAGGAAATAAAATGGCCAGAAAACAACAAGGCTGTAAAGTGTCCGGGGCAAAAACTAAGCCAGAAACTTCCATTTAGCAAATATTATATCTTGATACTGGATGACTCTGGTGTCAGTGATTTTAGGAGTGAACTTCAGCGTTTTTAGTATGAAACATTTACATTCTCCCTCATTTGCTTTCAGCAGTTTCACAGAGCTTTGTGCTGCTCTCACACAGAAACGTCTCATGGATTCTGCAATGTTCTTTATTCGCTTCTTGTGTTTAAGATGGTAAATTAAATCTTGTATAACCTCTTTCTTTGAGAATGAGGTTCCCCCAGCCGTGTTCCTCAGATCCTCTGGATCATCTGGGTGAAGGAAAACCTCCCAGGCTACCAGTCATGTTGTGTGGCTGGGACCGCTGTGCTTAGCTCAGGAGACTTTGCTGGTTTGGCTTACCAGGTCACCCAAGGAGCCGGTCCTCCTGCAAAATGACCAGGAAAACTTGAGACTGGATTTGCCAGGCTGTAGTCCTGACTTTGTTGTTCCCCCTCCGGATGAAAGCAATGACTCAGTTCCCTTGTCTGTAAAATGACGCTCGCTCGGGGTGGCCCGGCTCGGGCGGCGCCAGTGGCCGGTCGCGGCCCTCAGAGGCCGGCAGCCTCAGGGAGCAAACCCAAGCCCAGGCCGCACGCCCTGCAGCTCCGAGAGCAGCAGCCGGCCCGAGCTACAGGTGGCGAGCAGTGAGCTGGCCGAGGCAAAGAAGCACAAGGAGGGCTGCTGGGTGCTTTCCCGGGCGGTTTATTCGGAGAACAGGGACACACCCCGAAGGGGAGCAGGGACAGAAGCCGAAAATTAAGGGGTGACAGGGGGTTTCATACAGGAAAGGATAGAGGCGGAGAAAACTTGAGGAACCAATGGCAGGGAAAGACAGAGGAGGAGTGAAGGGTACAACAACACTCATGCATGACAGTGTAAACTTTTAAAAAAAAGTTTTACACTTGTTGGAAAGAGNGTGCTTTCCCGGGCGGTTTATTCGGAGAACAGGGACACACCCCGAAGGGGAGCAGGGACAGAAGCCGAAAATTAAGGGGTGACAGGGGGTTTCATACAGGAAAGGATAGAGGCGGAGAAAACTTGAGGAACCAATGGCAGGGAAAGACAGGGGAGGAGTGAAGGGTACAACAACAAACGGGATATAAGGAAGGGAGGGTACAATAAATTGACAATTCAACAAACCAATGAAGCGTCGAACAGCCAAGAATTTCCCAGAGCTTAATACACAGTAATAAAACTTACGAATATGCATAACTCTAACTTAGTAATACGACATAATGTTCAACAACCAATAAGAAGGGAAAGTTTTAAACTTGTTGGAAAGGGAGAATAGAGGCTTATCATAACTGGAAAAGTATTTTAAACCTGGGCCTCGCCCCACCACTTTTGGTCACTAGTTTGGATGTTTTGCTCCTGGTGGAGCTGAGCGACCACCGCAGTAAAATGGAGGGCTGGGATTATTGTCCCTCTGCAAGAGTTTGAAGAGTGGATGAGAGAAGCTCAAAGCAGATGTTTTTCTGTAGGAAACGTGTGTGAAGGAAGCTTGAAAGGGATCTGCATTCTGCACTGTGAGGTTTATTTGCTGCTTCAGCTTGTTTGTTCTTTCATCAGGCTGTTGAACAATAGCTAATGAAAGGGGATGACCTTATATTTTTTTCCAGGATATTACTGCTCCTGTGTCTTTGAACCAATTAACCCAGCAGCTTTGTGTGCGGAAAGCAGCAGCGTTGGGTCCTCCCTGTTAGGACTTTGATGACTGCTGCAAAAGCGAAAATGTGGCTGAATGGGGCTTTCATTATTTCATTATTCTCTAAATTTATTTTAGGCTGCTAAAGAATTAACGTGAATAATTTTCCCATTTCACCATCTGCTTTAGACTCCATCTCAAAGGGCTCCCAATGAGCATTGCATGCAAAACCCTTTAAAAATGATCCTCTCCATATTTCCCACACTCAGCAGTCTGCTAATGTGGCCAATAGATCTAGGTGATGGGCCTGCATGATTTAGGGAGCATCATTAGGGTTATGATGAGCTATGCAACTGTCTTGTTTATCCACACTTAGCAATTTCCTCGCCGTGCCTTTTGTCTCAGACTTTTTGCATTTAAGCTTTTACAGAGGGAGTAGTGCCAGAGACATTCAGCCAGTGAGACATCCACCTTGGGCTGAGGAGCACAAGCTGCTCCTCTGCTTTCCATCTTATTTCCCTCGTGGCTCAGGCTGGACACGCTGAGGAGCTCTGCTGAGCTCTCCATAACTGACCCGGGGGGGAGTGCACGTCTCCTGCTGACGTTCAGAGGGTCACTCACAAAGAGTTTACATGTCTTGACTGTCAAGTCTCTGTCTCTGTGCATTTCCCACTCCAACCTCTTGGGTCCAAGGTTTGGTTTTTTTTTCTGTTCAGTCTTTGCCTACCAGGGCTGAACTCCACTGCAGCCTCTGTTAAACATCCTCGCCATGATGCCTCTCAGGGCAGCCCATGACTGCCCTCCTTCCTTGCGAGGAGGAGGAGGATCAGGAAGCTAAAGTATTTAACCTGCCTGTCAAACAAAAGTATTCATGGCAGGTGAGTGGCTGAGCAGCATTTTGCAAGGTTGCTGTGAATAATAAATAACATGGTCAGTCTTGGCACAGGCGTGCTGCTCTAACTTCAGAATAATTCCCACGCCTGGAAGAAAAATGGTGCACATCTTCATCTTCCTCATTTCCTGTGATAGCTGTGAAGAGATGCCTCGATAGCCGGGCATGAGCAGCTGCAGCTCTGCCCTTTGGGGCTGTGGCTGGGGTCTGAGCGTGGCTGCAGGGCAGGGCAGAGGAGCAGAGCTGCGTCCTGAGCGGAGCTGACGGGCTCTGAGTCAGCCTGTGCCCGTGCCCCCGGGATGTGCACACGGAGATTTATCGGCGTGGGCAAAGCGGGACTGTAACGAGGTGACACAGCTCTGGGATGGCACCTAACTCATCTCCTGCCAGCGTGGGACCGGGGGGAGATAAATGTGCAGCCGCCCTCGGCTCTCCCCTCTCGGTTTTGTTTGCAGAGCAGAAGACAGATGGACGGCCAGGCACACGAATATGCTCAGACTTCTCCCCAAAGTATGATGTCATCCTGGTATTTCATATTCAGAGTAAAATATTATAATGGCACTCTTTCCTTCCCTCAAGCAAAAAATTAGTTGAGCAGATCTCCTATTCTTATGGAAAGCCTGTGAGTCTATTACTTTGATGGGCATTGGATTTTTTTTTCATTCTTGATGGGGGCTACTTTCTCACACAAAATTTTGGCTGAAATACAGTTTTTACTATGTTTAGCAATAGAATACTTAAAGGAATCTGACTATTTTAATTTTTGATTATATGTAGAAAAACTTAGCTTTATATTTTGACCTACAGGCATCATATAAATTAAAACAAAGAGGAAACATTCAAACTTTTTTATTTTTATAAACTTTTATTTTCACTTGCTCTTTGCTCACTTAACCTGCATTAGCTTTTTATTTACCCTGGAAATCCACGTGGTAATAAAAGGGAATACAAGTGTGCTTAAATCCCCCCAAATCCATCACTTCATAAACACCCACACACCTCTCATGGTTTGAAAAGTGCATTTCGATCACTGTTTCGTTGATGCCGACATAAACGAGTCACAAAAATCTTGGTGCAAACTCTGCGAGTCAAAGAGAATCTGTCCATTGACTTCTTGACTTTGGCCCAAGCATTTGATGCACAGAAACAAAAGAGATTGAGAGATCCCATTGGCCTGAAAGATCCCATTTCCAGGAGCAATCCGTGAGAGGTATCAGGAGAGGATGGATGCGATGGACAGAGGGGTAAACAGAGTGGGCGTTACAATTTTGGCATGTGGCTGCAAGGGCGCTGGAGTGAGGCCTTTAATTTCACATTAGGATTCTTCTCGTATTTGTTAGATAGAACAATATTAACCTTTTGAATTTATTTAGAAACTCATTAGTGCTTTTTTCTATAGTCCATTCTTTTCCTGATTAGCTCTCCTCATTACAATTCAAATTTCTTTCTGCTACATTTACCACATTGTCCTGCTTTCTCTCATCTCTATTGTTGCTCGGCTTAATTTATTAAAGCATTGAAAAAGGAAGGAGGGATCAGTTGACACAGCAACCTTCCAAGCCTTTGGTGTTTGAGGAAGAAGGGAGAAGTAGGGAAACACCCCGGAGTTTGCCTTTTCCTCCAGGAAAAGGGGTGGGAGGATGTGGCAGCAGTTTCTACACAGCTGTGGGATGTGAGCATGGCTCAGAGTGGAGACACAGATAAAAACCTTCTGGATGTGCCTTAGTCCATGCCCAGAGGTGCCAGCAGGGCACTGAGGTGGCTACAGTGACAAAGCTGCAGTGAACCTACAGGCTCGTAGGGCTTCGCTTTCCTGCTTTCTCACTTCAGCCGTTGCTCAGTCCCGGCGTTCTTAAATGAGATTCACTCTGAGGGTTCAGTGTCCTCACCCTGCCCTGGAAACGTGCAGCTAATGCTCTTCTGGCATCCTGTACCTAAGGCTGTTTTAAAAACCATGTGTAAGCCTTTAGTGGCCTTTCTTTGGTGTACTTTTCCTTGGGATCAAGATAGAAGTTGGGAACTGCTGTAACTCCTCTTCACCTCACCCAACTCCCATGGAATGTGAATGGATGCTCTGATAAGGGTTTTTTAGTAAGGGACTTGAGCCTGTCCCTGTTTTGGAGGATCTGGGATGGAGAGATGCTTAGATTCATTTATGTCTTTCTTCCCTGATTTGCAAACTACTTTTTATTAGGAACATAATTTTTGCCCTGTTTTTTTTGTCTTTAGTACGGCTCTCGTTTCTCAGCAGCAGCGCTGCCACATCCCATGTGCCTGTGATTAAAGCTGCATTCACTCCTGACAAGAGATGATTAAATACAGCCAGATGATTCCAGCCATCCCAGCCGTCGTGGTGCTCTGATTATTGTTGTGTTTGAACATCTCACAAACGTGAATGAATGTGTTTACGCAGCAGCTATCGTAAACCAGGGAAGTGCCAGTGTTTTATTTGAGGAACAGAGGGATTAACTCAGCAAAGGTTATATAAAGAGGTTTTGGCAGGGCCACAAAAAGAATCTAAATTTCCGAGTTTCTACTCTGATGCCTTAATCATAAAATCATCTTTTTCCTGAATTCTTTTCTGTCTGTGGTAATTATAGTTTTGGCTGAGTTTATGTCCTTTATAAAAACCTGTCTTTCACGCATCTTGTGAAACTGAAGAAAAGAAAAAACGAAGATAAAACAATCATAATTTTCCAAGTGTGTAATTCTGGATTCCAGCGGAGGCCTAAAACAAGTAAGGTAATTATTCCACTCAGTTCAGCACCATTTGGAGAATTAGGCTATTTCGTGAATTGTAGTTTTAGAATAAGACACATGGACTGGAAAAAGTTCAATGAGCAACATGTAAAATAAAACAAATGCTTGCAAAAATCAGTGGAAAGAAAAGGAGCTGGCTGCAAGTGAAGGTGGTTGGAGTAAGATGGGAAAGGTCAACGATGTTGAGGGAAGGCTGAAAAAAAAAGCAAATAAAAAGAAAGATTTTTATTATTTCCTTTAGTTTATGGGGAAAATGCCAGAGCATATTTTCAAGGCCAAATTAATTCTTGGTACAAACTAAAGATAAAAGGACTTTCCCCAAGGATGAATTTGGCCCATGGGCAGTTACAGGAGGTCAGTAAGGGGAAGCTGCCAGGGAAAAGTGGAGCCAGCTAGTTAAAAGCTAGGCTAGACCGTACAAGCACATTCGTTAGTGATGGTTAATTAACTTGTTCCTGGCAATCAGCCACCGGGGCAGGAGGTAGACTTCATTTGCAAGTCCTGATTGCCAAGAAAGTTGCCCATAATTGCCTGTGATCTTGAGGCTTTCTAGTTTTCACCTTGGTCTTGTGTTCCCCTAGAAATGGTGCTTGTGGGGTTTTTTTTGTTTGTTTTTTTAGTTCTCTCTCCACAGTTTTTTTGCTTCATATAACACCATTTTCATCCTTAGTGCTGCTGATGTGATTGAACCTTCGCCATGGTGTGACTTGGGGTGCACATCTCGACGTTGCTGGATGCACGGTGAAGTTGTTGGGTTTGGGGCATTTTGGGGAGGGTGTTTCATTTCGGTGGGGGAGGGCCCACTGCCTAAGGAGAGAGTGGGATCAAATCTGTGAGGCAGGAGCAGTTGCACCTGCAGAAAGAGACTGAGGGGAGTGGGTTTTTGCTGAAGTGGAGAGGCACAAAAGCAAGAGAATGATATTAGCATGTGATTTTTGGCAGTTGATGCAGCGCATAATGACTTCAATTTCAAAGCTTCTCATTTCCCCTCACTTTGTGCCTTATTAAGACTCCAACCTATATCTAATGGTGGGAATATCACTTTTTGCTTCCTCAATTCTCTGTCTGCAATTGATCTACATAATCTGCTAAATCTCCACTCGGCTCTGAGGCGTGTGGGTCTTCTCACTGCACTCTGAGAGACACAAAATTATAACTCGAGCCTTCTCTTACTGTGTGTGTGTTGTTGTGGTTCCCTGCTTCCTTGTGCAACAAGCAGAATAACAGAAGAGTATAAAATCCTATTTTCAAATATTTATGTCGTGTTCTCAGTGGTGTTCCCAGCATGTCAGGCAGGTTTCTGCTCAGACTTCTCAATTTCTTTTCCTGTATGTGGGATGTTCTGTGTCCAGACAAAGAAAGAAGAAAGGATGTATTTTATTATTTAAAAAGGCACGTATCCAGTTGATTGTTTTATGAAAGAAGTTTTCATAAATATTAGACTTGGAAAAAGGCCTCTTTTGGCAAACCTAGTCTGGGTATTTCTACCCTCGATACATTGTTTAGTGTCAACTTCTTTCATTTTTCTGTCTGTAATTGTGCTGTAGACATTTTCCAGAATATTTCTTCATGATGTGATTCATCCAGCTTCCGAAGACAAAGCGCAGCTTATTCAAACCATTCTAAGTCTCTTTATCCAGGCAAATATTTGGAGATGTAAAAGAGCAGCAAAGCGCTCCGATGTCTATCAGGGCAGGAGAGCACACGAACCCCTGGTACTGTCAGTCTCTCCCCGGTGTGCTTTATCTGGAGTTATTAATTGGCAGGGAGCCGTGGGGGAGTTTAATTCACACCCACAGCCGTGCACAGGCACTGAGTGAAAGCTTTGCAACAGGCTTGAGGTCCATTTGCTCAGCACTAAGTTTGGTTGGCACAGGCTCACGGCTTCATCGGAGCTGCCTCGCCACCGAGGGGCCCTGAGGTTCTGCAGCTGCACAGAGATCTCTCCCCTCTGTGTCACTGGTTCAGTCTTTAGAAGCCAAGAGTTGTCAGCAGCTGCTGGCAGTGTAATGGATTCCTCAAAAGCAGCTGGTTTCATTGCTGAATTTATATTTCCTGGAATAGCTGGGGTCTGGATCTCACCTTCGGGGGTTCTTGTGCAGCTGCTGATCGTTTTGCTCCTCAGCATGACTGAAAAGCCCCAAGAGCAGGTGCTGTCCCTGAACTGGAGCCCTCCTTGCAGCAGGACAGGCATTTTGCCAGCTGGTAAGACATGGTGGGGATTTCTGCACTGGCTGGCAGGTCCGAATAAAATTTTGTGCAAGTTCAGTTTGATGGGGCTTGACAATTTCACACTCTCATCATGGAAGAGATTTCAAGAGAGGCTCCTCCTGTCCCCAGGTGAAACTGGCCTTTTTCTGTCCTGGAGACTCATTCTCTGAACTGCAGACACAGGCTATGAGCCCACCTGGGGTGATGGGAAGTGTAAGTTGCCATATATGTGGTTAGGAATTTGTAAGAATTTGGCAACATTTCTTTGCTGCCAGGGCTGCAGATATGACAGACTGGTGTTTTTCTTCCTTTTTTTTTGACTTTTGGCTGCCTGAATTAATGCACTTCCTGTTGATTCTCTAATGAAGACAGAGGCCTGAATTCATACGCTGCTTTTTATTTGCATTTTTACTGGAGTTAGTCTCATTTCATCGTTGCTGAGGGCCATTAGTGAGGAGCTGGGTGACTTGCCTATGCTTCTGCTTTTTGTAGTTTTCCAAAGCTCTATACATAATAAATCAGGCACCCTTTCTTGCTTCTGCAATTAACTAATCCACAGTGTAACAGGAGAAATAGAATCGATTGAATATGTCAAACTTACAGCCCTAAGAAAAAAATGCAACAAAACAATGAAACGCTTTTGTGCTGATGCCTTTCAAAATCATTGTCCTCTCTCACACACAGATCTAGCCCTGAAATTAGGATGGATAAAAGACTTTGCCACTCTGTCCCCCTCCAGTCAATCCTGCCCTGTGTTTGAAATGAACTTTTGATGTGGCACATTCAAAGTTCCGTGCAGCAGGCAGGGCTTCAGCTTTCTGCTCATCCCACCTGCAGACAGCAACTCCCTCTGCTTCCCTCGGGGCAATTCGTGGTCCAGCAGCAGAGCCAGCAGACACATTACCTGCCATGAATGCCTTGAGCTGCTGGATGTAGCAATTCCAAGTGATTTTTTGCCTTGCTGGAGACCTCTCAGTCTTGTTGCTTTACCCTCCTTCTCTGAAGAAGGAAGAGTGAAGCAAAAGAAGGCTGAAGGACGTTTCTCAGCAGCATCTCTGAAGCTGCTGCCTGGCACTGAGCCACGATAGTCACTCAAATCCACATTAAGCTGCATTTCGACAAGGAAGTGTTTGAGCTCAGTCTGACCTATTTTTTGAAATAAGGATTTGAAAGTCCTCTCTTGCATAATGGGCTGTGTTGGCACGGCACCATGAAAGTGAAGTTGGATCCTGGGCTCCCTCTGTTACCAGCAAAGTACTCCTGGCTCAAATTACTTCTGCTAAGCTAACCCCCATTTTCTTTAAATTATGCTTGTCATTTATATGGTTAAAATAGTTTCCTTCCTTGTGATGTTTTACCCTGTGAACTTTCCTTTTTTGTTTTTTTTTGAAGCCCTGGGCCATTTCTTGTGCAGTTCATGCTCTCAGGTACTTCTGTTCCTTGCTGACATGAATTCCTGGTGCAGTTCAGACTCGCTGAGCTTCGGCAGTGCTGCTTTGCAAAGTTCCTCTGCAGAGACACTCTGCTCACACCCCAGAGCGGGCAGAGCTCCTTGGAATCAGCCCTTGCAGAAGGGAAAAGCCTGGAAAGAGGGAGGTTCACATCAGCTTCTGTGTTATTCTTTTGTTTAGGGGCCCTTCAGCAAGTGCTGCCTGTCACATCCGCTTCTCCAAGGGGGAAAATACCCTCTAGGATTGAGTGCTGGAGGCAGGTCCTTTAGTGCTCCTGCACACTGGGCAGGACAAGAGATTTCATATTTCTATGGAAAGGAAAAGCAAGTTTTTAAGGGCAAAATGCACAATTCCTGGGCAACATTCCCCCTCCTAAAGACAAGGCACAAAAATGCTGGAATTCCCTCCAAATGGGAAAAGAGTGTTGGCAGTTCCAGCTCTTTGTAATTGTTTCCCAACTTCCAAGTACACCTACAAAATCTTGCCTGCAGCACAGCACTGGAGATAATGAAAAGGATTTATTTTTTGGAAAGATGAAAGATTTTATACCTCCCTGGTAAATGTAAAAATATTAATTGAATGAAGTATTAATTGTCAGTAGAAGAACAAATGGGGCTTAAAATGCATGTAATGATGTTGGAATTTACAAATGACCTGATAATGTAGGAACTATAAAACACCAAAAATACTTAATTAAAACATACACATTTGAGAAGGAAAAGAATTTTAATTTGAAATATTCCTCATTTTAACAGATACTTCCTCAATTTCATTGAGCCTTGGTGCTTTTTTGTTGTAAATAGCTCACGTCCTGTATTTTCCATATATTAAGCAATGCCACTTTTGCTGTTTGTTTGCTACTTTCAGAACCTCCTTTGTAGGCTCAGGTGAAGAGCAGCTTCTCCTGAAGGTGTCTATAGAATTTGGGAGCTGTTCCACACCTCGGAACGTGATGAATGTTGCAGTAAGGACTCGACAGGTCAACTCCAACAACAGCTACTCGGGGACAGTGAGCGTGAGTTTTGCCCAGTGTGCCAATGCAAACTGAGCAATTACTTCAGCTTTTAACACCGAGGAGGGTAGGGCAGGGGTCACACCAGCTTTTTCCTCTGGGTTAATCCCTGCAGTGCTCTGTGGCAGGTCCTTGGTGTACTCAGTGCCCTGACATCTGCCCTGGCACTGCTGGCCCTGCAGATGTAAATCAGGAGCAGAGCTGCCCTCTCTGATCTGGGATGAGGAAAGTGTTTATTTTAGCTGGTGAGAGCAAGCTCTCTCTGCAGCTGTCACCGCCTGGGTCAGGAAAGCAGGAGGCTCTGTTTCCTTGGGAGCTGCTTTGCCTCCTGCTGGGAATTAGCCAGGCATTAGTCATGGCTTTGCTGGGGCCCCTCTTTGCCCTCTCCAGATAAATGGCTCTGGAAGAGGAGGGCAGGGCTGCGAGCCTTGGAAGGGGTGAGGCGCCTTCCAGCCAAGCTCTGCTTGGGATGAGTGATTTACAGAGCTGCAAGGAAGCTCTGGGGAACGCATCTCCCATGGCTAAGCAGGAGAGCAGTTGATCTCATTTCCCCCTGGGGCTGCTGGAGGATGGTGGGGATGAGGCTTGGTCCCTGGGCACTGAGGCAGCCTGTGGAGGCCGTGCCAGAGGGAGTGCAGGCACGTTCTGGTGCAGGGCAGAGGGAGGCTGTGCTCTCCATCCCATCTTGTCTGTCTGTTAGGAAGCGTTCATCAAAACCCATCGTGTTTGTGAGGCAGAGTTGTGGTGCTCCACTCCTCATTCTGAGACAAAGGCCAGAAATCCTGCCCCAGCAGGAGAGGGAAAGGCCCCATTCTTTATCTTAGAGCCAGTGGAGAAGGTCAAGAGGCCGTAGCCACTTCCACATGAGAGCAGGATGGGGCACCTTACCTGGTCTCTTACCACCATGATGGCACTGGGAAGGAATGACGGACAACGGGACCAAAATCCTTCATGGCAAATTCTTCTGTGCCACTCTGGGTGTTTTACTAACGACACAACTCACAGGAATCTCTGGAAACCTGTGGGAATGCTTTGCTGCTCCCTTAGGACAGGATTCCACCCTGTGGTTCTTCAGTCAGTTTTCTGTTTGTCACTGTCTTTTTCACCTGTTTTCCCTGACTATTTTCACTCACAACAGGAGGTATTTGCTGCTGTCAGGCCCAGGGCAGCCTGGGACTCCTCTGAGGAGCTCTGCCCATTGCAGAGATGGGAAGTGCTGACGTACTCAAATAGTCGAAATTCTCGAGATATTTTTCCCCTCCCCTTTTTACACCAAATTCCCAACAAATGCCCTGGGTTCCTGGGTTAGCCATGAGGAGTGGCTGATGTTTGGCTTTTATTCTTGTGCTTTTGAAAGCTGCATCGGAACAGACCCTAGAACAGCAGTGCTCCATCTCATTCTCAGGGTAATAGAGGATCCAGTGCCAAGCTCACACGCAGGGCTGGGCTGCCCTCTGCTTAAGGAGTGGGGATGAGGCTTCCACTGCCAGCTCATCTCCCACCTGGCCCTACACCTCTGCAAAAGGGGAGGAAGCATCTTGGAAGGAAAGGACAGTGATGCCATTGATCACTGATTCCCAGTGATCTGCCATTAACCTCTGTGTAGCTTAAAGCGATCTTGCACAAGAACAAAAACCACCAGATGCTTTTCCAAAGGCAGTCACAAACTGTTCTTTATCCGCTCCGATCTTTGCTGCCTGGGGCTATCTGAGTCATTCTTCTCGCTAAAGTCGGAGGATGATTTCTTTTCTCTTACTGTGAAAAGTTTACACTTGGAAGACTCATGCATGAAGGACCAAAAGACATTTGGTTTGGCTGCACAGTAAAAGAGTTTGGTGTCTTCATTGCTTCATTACTTTGTGCTGGTTGCTACAGATCAGCTTCCTCACAGCTACTGCTGCTGAAATCAGTGCTGGCTCTCTGTGCACTGCCACATGCTGCAGAAGGTGCAGTTTGCACCAATTGTTTCCTGTGCTGGAACAGCCTGCATGGAAAAGAAAAAATTCTCCAATTGATGTTACTAAATTTGTACCATGTGGGTGTTTGTCTGTATTTTCCTATTTTAGTGTCTTTGGAAACATCTCACAGGCCAAGAGGAAGCATCAGGGATGCAGAAGGAGAAATGAGGGATGCAGTGAGGAGGGATGAGGTGCTTGGGGAGCACAGTTAGAGGCACAACAAAATAAACCTGAAAGAGCAGAGGGATGGAGAAATGGGACCCTTTTCCTGAGCCAGCTGAGGTGCATCCCTCTGCCAGCCTGGCTCTGCAGGGCACAGACCCCTCTCCTGCTCTGAAATAGGCTTGGTTGTTTCAAATATGTGTTGCTAGGGGGGGTTAAGTGTTACATTAAGACAAGGTTGGTAGAGGGAGATTAAACCTTTTAATAGAAAGAGAGGTCAAAGAAAAAAATTGCATTTAAAACTTTCTGTAGATTTACCTTCCATAGCATCTAGCTTGCTTTCCTTGAGAATGTTTTCCCCTAATTATTATTTTTTTATTTCAGACTTTAAAATAGTTGGAAGTTTAGGTATTAGTGGTGGGGGAATTGCTCATAAGCCTTTGCTTTCACCTGTGTTTTCAGTGGAAGTTAGTCTGCTGCAACTCAACTTCTTTGCTGGTGGTGCTAACACTTTTCTGGATTGGTTACTCAATGCAAACTGAAAAATAGTAACAATTCCATTGAAACTGGGAGTGTGCCCAAACACGTCCTTTTGTAGAACAGACCCCTTTCCTTGGGGGAGTGAAACTTCTCACTGGAATACTTTCAGTCTCTCTTGATAGGATTTTTTCGTTTTCTACATTTTGGTTCTGGTTCCCCATCAAATCAATTGCCTTTGCCTGTGCCCCCTTCTACCCCATCTGCCTCACTCTAATAGGAAATAAATCTCCAATCCCTGTTCTGTTCCCTACCATCCCATCATCATCTGCTCTCCCTGAGTCACTGGGATGATGCAGCTCCCTCTATAAAATGCTAAAAGAATCATTTATATTTTTTCCCCCAATCCCATTTGACTGGTGTCAGAGACAGGAACACTGAGAAAATAAACCTCAAGGATCAAAAAGAAAATCCTCGTGGCTCTATCTGCAGAAAGGATGAGATCCTTTTCCAATAAAGATGGATGATCTGGCTTCTCTCCCCTCTCCAGCCATTTTCCTGTCTCCCTCCCAAGCCAGTCTTGGATGGGACAGAGGCTGGGACAGAAGTTGTTTCTTCTGTGGGCAGTGGACACAGCACGCCACAGCGAGGAAAGGCTGTGAGGAAAGGCTGAGAGAAGTTGGATCATTCAGCCTGGATAAGAAAAGGCTCTGGGGTGACCTTATTGTGGCCCTTTGGTACCTGAAGGGGCTTCAAGGGAGCTGGGGAAGGGCTTCTGCCAAGGGCCTGGAGTGGCAGGACAAGGGGGAACAGCTTCAGACTGGAAGAGAGTAGGCTTAGTTGGGATATCAGGAAGGAATTGTGAGGCTGGGGCGGCCCTGGCACAGGGTGCCCAGAGAAGCTGTGGCTGCCCCATCCCTGGCAGAGCCCAAGGCCAGGTTGGACAGGGCTTGGAGCACCCTGGGGTAGGGGAAGGTGTCCCTGCCCACGGCAGGAGGTGGAACGAGATGCTCTTGAGATCCTTCCAAGCCAATCCACTCCGTGATTCTCTGAACCAGACCCAGTTTCAGTGCCCTGCACAGCCTTGGGCAGTCAGGGCGCTGTCAGCACCCAAAGGCTCGTGAGGGATCATTTCTCTAAGGAAAAGCATCACAACTTCTGCAGTCACCACTCAGCAGCACCAGCTCCCACAGCTTTGCAGTGGATCTGGTTCATTTTCATCTGCCCCGAGCACATTGCCCTGCTCCAGAGGCACCAAGCCTCACTGGCAGCGTGGGGAACGAAATGCAAAGGAAAAGGGGAAAAGCATTCGATTCCTGTCAGGTAGAGGGAAATCTGGGTTTCCTCCTGCTCTCTCCTGGAGAACACACTGTCTGTAGAAGGTGACCTCTTGTCTCCTTGCTGCCCACCCGAGCTGGGAGTGCCTGGGCTGACACGTGTGATGACAGAGAGACGCCAGCGTGAGCAAATGGGCCTTGAACTTGCTCCAGAGAAAATTGTTGTGAGGCATGTGCAGGCTGGGCTGCATTAGGGAGGGCTCAGAGCAGAGGCAAATGTTTGTGTCATTTGCAAACGCCACTGTGAGGGGACAGAGGAACAGACGAGCATTTTGAACTCTAAAGGTCAGTGCAGAGAACGTGGAGTAGTGCTCTGTGCTTGACTTTTGAAGACTACTCTCATTTTGGGGGGAATTAGGATGAAGTCGGGTTAATCACTACTACCTGGTTTGTTTGGGTTTTTTCTTTTCTTTTATCTTCTCTTTTACTTTTAATTTTATTTCAAAGTTGATTTCTTTCTTAATATTTTTTTCACCCCCAGGAAGTTCCTGAATTCTTGACATTTACCAAAATTTTAGTTAGTGTACATGCTGGGACTTCATGGTATGAGTGGAAATTAGGGAGGATGGATATGGAAGCATCTTAAAGCTGTAGAAACTATTTATGAGAATAAAACTCTAATCACAAATCCCAGATGTAAAAAAAAGAAAAAGAAATTTAAATGCCAGAACTTTGAGAGCATATCCATGCCTGTCCAAATAGCACTTTCAGGTTGATCTCCAGGAAAAGGCCACAGTAACTCATTAACTCATCACAGTTTAATGAAGAACTGTGTGTCCTGGCCACATCCATCACTGCCACTCGGCTGTGAACAAACTCCCTGACTTCCTGAAGATGCACAGCCCTGAACCCTGCTGAGCTCTGCTTGCAGGCCAGTGGGAGCTTCCTTCCTTCCCAGCACCTTATTTTAAGACACAAAGAATAATTTGGAATTAAAAGAGTACCGTGTTAATGGCCTCTCTCCCAGCCACAGCACCACCACGCCTCTGCCTCCTTCGACCTTGACTCAGAGTGCAGATGCCAGCTCTGTCCCTGGGCTTGGGGGCAGAATACAGGGCACACACGACTTGTCTGTAATAAGTTTGGCAAACAAGGTGGTTGCATGCCAGTCCTGCAGGTTTCATTAGTCTGTGTGTCCACGGCAGGCTGATCCTGCCTCTCTCCCTGGAAGGGGCTGCATGCCAGCACCATCCATCTCTCACTGTGCTCTGGGCTGCAGGGTCCAGGTTTTTAATGGACACAGCCCGAGCAGGTTCAGTAGGTGCCTGGTGGAAGGGGCAAAGCTGCAGCTCTGAGCATCCTGCAGGATGGATGAGCATCGGGCAGCCTCGCAAATTGTTGTCTTGCTAAGGTCAGAGGATGTAAGGGCGAGGTATTGCCATGACAGATTGAGTGAAATCATTGCTGCACTCTGTGTTTAATCCCAAAATATTCCTCCCATCCTAAAATAAGAAGCCTGGAAGGCTCCCCACCAGCTCCATTTTGACATATTCCAGCAGAACTTTGCTGCTTGAGGTGAGGGATGATATATGGTAATTTTGTCAACATTTTGCTACTGAAACTTCTACCGTACGTTTATAATGTTTTTTGTCTGATTGTGCACATGGTTGAAGAGTTAATTTACTCTGTAATGAGTTGCTTGCCTGTTAGCCCTGGCTGATCTTCCCTTCCTGTTTTGTCTTTTGTGGCGAGGGAATTCATTTTCTAACAAGCAGCTTCTCTCATTCTTTTGGGTTTCTGCTTCCAGACACTCACCTCATTTACCTCTATGCTGCTACAGCCCACCCTGGCTGGAGTAAACTGTGCCACGTCCTCAGAGCTGTTGGGCTACTGAAGCAAGGCTTTGTTTGCCATCGTTTGTCCTTTTCTGGAGCCAGGTTCTTGCTGAGGTTTGTGCATTTGGTGCCCTGTGGGGCCTGGGCTAGGACAGAGGAATGGTTTTAAATGGCTTGTGATTTCTGTGGCAGCTGGAAGCAGCCTATGGAATATGGTGGCAGGAAAATATCCTGTAGTTTAATCAACTTCTGCCTTCTCAAACTCCAAATTGCATTTTAAACCAAACTAACAGCTCATCCAAGCAATATCCAGCCTCTTCCCCCTCTTCCTTCCACCTCTTCCTCTCTCAAGTTGCTTATCTCACTTCATCCTCTCTCCCACCTGCCTTCCCTGCATTTGGCTTTCAGCTGCTCCAGGCCATGATGAGCCACCTCACATTCCTGTCAGCAGTTTCAAAGGATTTACTGAATGTCAGGAAGACTTCGGGACACTTTTTTTCCAAAAATACCTTTATTTCAGCAGGAGTCCTGTTGGCAGGCCCTGGTGACATTTTCAGAAGGACCTGTGTGGTGCAGGAGCTCAGATCTCAAGGCACAGCTATACAGAGGGGTGCCTTGATCTCTTATGTGTTATTTAAAATCCCTGCCTGTTGTCCTGATGCAATCCACTCAGAGAATGAAACCTCTGTGACAAGGATTTGCCTTCTCTTCTGTAGTCTAAACCAGAAAATGATCTGTTCATGGGGACAGTGAGGTTGCTGTGTTTGTGGTTGCTGGATGGGTTTTCTGTTGGATTGGATTTGTAGTTAGATGAGAAATATTCAGGGGACAGAGTTTTGTGGTGGACTAAAACAGTACTTTTCCATCTCTTTGAGTGGGAGATCGACATGGCTGCTTTCAGGATGAGCCTTTCCTCCCTAGAAGAAACAAAACTTCGAAGCAGATTTTAAAAGCCGTGGTTCCTCTCCAGAACTGCCACAGACCAAGCTGCAGACCGTGGGCTTTGTGACTGTGAAGCTTCTCTGGAACTGCTGTATGAACCTCTCCTGCACTGAGGAGCCAGGGAGAGGGTTGCTGTGATGTCTGAGCAGGTGGAGCAGGGGATGGTTAAAAACCAGCCAGTTATGGGAAATCTGAGTCATGAAAACCATTGGATAAATTTAAATTCATTATTCTAGCTTGGAGGAGGAGACCATCTGGGTAAGTTGAAGGATGTGTGTCTTGCTGAGGGAAGAGTTATTTCAAATGACAAAAGAACTGTCCTGAGCTGGAAAAATCTGCCAGACCCAAGATTAAAAAAACAGCTTAGAGTGACACTGATTTAATGTTTGTATGTCAAGAATCTAGCTAAGGGCCATCATATTAAAATATTTTTTAAATACTTTTGCTGGTATTTGCCAGTTATATAAGGCAGGAAGACCTGGAAATTTCATCAGAACTTCATATTATTATGTTCCTTTTAGAGATTTTTAAGGAAATCTTTTTTATGATCTTCAAATTCCACGATGGCTCCACTTTAAACTAAAAAGCTGGGAAAGAAATGGGAGGATCTCCCTGCAGCCAGGTTGTCAATAACTTGTTTTTTGAGAGTTAAGGCTCTGGTTTGCCACCTGGCGCATCCCTGAAGGTCAGGGTAATGTTTGGGCAGCCAGCTGTCTGCTGATGGACGTCCCCCACCTGCTGCAGGATGCAGAGCTCACAGCCTGCTGTTCTGGCTCTCCCTCCTGGCACTGGCCTCAGTAACACGAACCCAGTGTGCCAGCGCTGATCTCAGGTAGACTCCAATCCAGCTCTATTAATTTTCCCAAAGAGCTGGTCCTCATGGCAGAGCCCCTCCTGGAAGCCAGATGAGGCACAGCTGAGAGGAGGGAGAGGCAGGAGGAGAGAGGAGATGTGCTGCTCGTCCCAGGCTGGAGTGGAAAGTCGGGTGAGCATCACGTGGTTTGCCCGGCACTGAGCTGTGATTGAGACTGAGGAAATGGAGATGGTGTGAGGCAAACAAGCTGAAATCAATGACCAAATGCCTCTGGCCATGCTGATGGACTGATCAGCCATAAAGTCTGTAATAAAAGCACCCTCTGTGATCCTTTCCCGTCGTCTTCTTGGGAAATGGCTCACACAGCTCGCTGGTAGCACCACTGCTGGGGACTCAGGGACAACAACGGCCCCCACTGATCTGACCCTGCCAAGATCTGACCCTGCCAAGATCTGACCCTGCCAAGAGATTGCCAAGATCAGCAGAGCAGACCCAGGCCTGGTGCCATGGCAGAAGAGGATTTGAAAAAAAAATCTGTGCAGGTACAGCTGCAAAGGCCCTCTCTACCCTTGCTTTAGGCAGACATGGTAATTCTGAGTTTAACTGTATTTTTTACCAGCACAGATCTCAAAACCCTATGGTACAGACTCATCATTACCACCTTACAGATGGGGTCGCTGAAGCAGAAAGAAGGGAAATTACTTCCCTGGAACCATTAACTGGGTAAATGACAGGGCTAAAAATAGAGACCAGATCCTCAACCTTTCACACAACCCAGTGCCACTCCTGTCTCCGAGGAAAGGTGCCAGGGGAGTTGGTTAAAGCAGGTGGCAGTTCTTTGGCTAATACAGAACCTGAATGCTCTGGGTAAGATGTTTTTATGAGATGCTCCACCAAGATCGCTCCAGCAAGCCAACACAATTTTGGGGGGAAAATGGTTGGCTGAAAGGCCAGCAAGCCACATATGGCTGCAGTGCGTGTCACTCACACCAACCTAAGGCGTTCGGAAGTTCCAAATGCCTTTTAAAGCTAATGGTCTGTGCACTAACAGCTCCTGGCCCTGGCATCCAGGCTAGCAGCTGGTGCCCCTAATTGGTAGCCCCGAGGATGAGCACGTGGGCAGGCGACTGGATTGCAGGAGCAGCGAATGGATTAGGAACCCTGCCTTGCTAATTCCGCCGTTCAGCATGGTCTTTAATCAAGATGAAAAGTCAAGAGACCGCAAGGGGGTAACAAACAACAGCTTTGCCCGATTACCAGTGTCCAGCTCACCCAGACCTGACAGGCACTGCCTGGAACAGCCCTGCCAGCAACAGCTTGTGAAGCTGCCTGAGCTGCAGCTGTTCCTCTTCCCCGTGGTGTGTGCTGGGCAAAGCTGGAAATAGCATCACGGAGCGATACGCCTGTCCCTGGCCTTTTTGGGGATGCAGCTTATTTGAGGGGTGGATGTCAAGTCGTGTAAAAGCATCCAAGCACCTCCAGCTAAGCCCAGCAGAAGCAAACAGCCTGTCTGACACGGGCTTGTAACACCTACTGGTGACAGCATCAGCGCCTCTCCTCCTTTTCTCCTCCTGGTCTCTGCCTTGTGGGGTGTGCAGGAGCTAAGCCTTGTAAGGCAGGGCCACAGCAGGAAGAGCAAAAGCACTGAAATGGCCAAGGAAGGTTGTCAGGGAGCTGAAGCCATTCAAGGAGATTCCAGGCATTGCTGAAGGAAGGATGGAATGATCCAGACCACAGCCTGAGGGAGGTTTGGAAACTGATGGGTTATTTGAGCTGTGCAGAGCAGTGGGTACCACCTGTTTCCTCGATGGCAGGAGGTTACAAGGTACCCTCTGATGTCCATTTTTAACCCAGTAATTAAAGTTTTGACATTCCCTGTGAAGCTTAACGTGGAATTACCCCATTTGAACACCCTCCAGAGCTGGGGTGGCTCAGACACAAAGTCCCTGCAGCTGTTGAGAATCTCCTGCTGATGCTCTGCAGATGGTCTAGGAGCCACTCCAGTCTCCTGGATGAATTGGGATAATTGAAGATTGATAATCATCTGGGGAGACTCTCCTTGCCCACCTGGCTGAGGGCTTGCAGCCCCCAGATTTTGTCAGATCTCAGAACTCGTTATCTTCCCAGTAACTTCCACTTGGTGGTTCCAGATGATGCAGTGGAGACCAGAATGTCCCAGTGAGACGCAGAAGGAGATCACCAGCTCCAAGCACACTCATCGTTAACCTTCCCACTGTTCTCCAGAAATATCCTTTCCCACTATGCTTGTGACTGAGTCTGAACCTTGCTCCAGATGGCAGTGGGCTGAGGAGACGAAATTCTCCTGCAGTCAGAGCTCAGACATGCACAAAAGAGGGAAATTGTGAAATTGCAATGACAGGGTTGTTTGGATAGCTTGTGATGTTCTGGCTTTAGAGAAATCCATGCCTAATGTGCCTGCATGGCAAGGTAAACTAAAGACCATATAATTCTATTTCAGCTTAACATAACAGGAAGAAACCCATGTCTCCTGGACTCCTGGCTTGTCTGCAAGCATTAGGGCTGGTTTCTACACGTGCTGCTCAGGCACTCCATGCTAAAGAGCTTAGGATAAAGTATTTCTGGGATTTGGTTACTACAGGGCTTAAAGGCTTGGCTCTGCCTTACTCACACTTCCTTTAGAGGATGAGGCACAGTGTGACCGTTCAGGGTTCATGGAGAAGAAAGACTCCATGGGCCGGGTACACCCCAGCTTTTCTCCCTGCTCCCCTGCTGCTGTAAAGATTTTGGTGCTAATTGTTTTCTGGTTGTCACGAGGCTGAGCTCAGGATGAGGGTGGAAAGCCTCTCTCAGGAGCCAGGCTGGAGCTGGGAATGGAGTTTGTGCAGTGGTGGGATAGGAATCTGGGATGTGGAGTGCTGGGGTGAACTGCTCGTTTCAGACAAGGCACTCGTGAGTGGATGGTGCCTGACAGGGCTGGAGGCTCAGCAGGGAGGGAGGAAGCACCTTCCAGCACTGTGAGGTGTGGTGCTGCACCTCTCTGTGTCCCACTCTGAGTATCCCATGGGGAAGGCTGAATGCCTTGGAGCTGGTGGAGTCTGGGCATGTCTTGAACTCTGTCTCCACTTTTCCTCTCTGTTTCCCCTTCTACTTCCCTTCCATTGGCATTTGTCGCTGAATTTTCTCCCCTCACCTTCCTGTTTTGTTCTCCTGATCTTAACAGTCCCACTTCCAAGCCTTGAACATTAAGGAGTGTTTGAACTCAGCAAATATTTTCTCTTCTTTTCAGTATGTGACTTAAAATGTTAGCTGAGTTTTAACGCAGCATCATGAGTGGCAGTGTGTTGAGGTTAGAGCATCGTGCATTAAACATGCAAAGAGATACTTTTCACAAAAGCTGCCTCATCTTTCACTGTATGTTAATAATGCAGGGAGTTCTAGATCATCTGTCCCTGTCACTGCTGCTGCATTTTGATACGCTCACGTGGAATAGCTGCTGGAGAGCAAAATACACCAGGAGGTTCCCTGACCTTTTCCCTTCTCCCCACCAGTAAATTTTAGAGATTCTCTGCAGGCAACCAAGACTCCGTCCTGGCAGGAATGTCCAAGTGTGGAGTCTGGATGTGACCTGGCATGGGGTGAGTGCTGTTCTGAAAGGTTATGTTGGTGCAGACCTCGATGCTCCCCTGAATCATTTATAGGATCCTCTCCTGGGGCAGAGCGAAAGCTAATTCCCACTCACGTCTGTGATCCCTGTCTCACACCTCTGCAGGGTATGAGCATCCATCACCAAGCACACTCCTGCCTGGAAAACCGTAGGACACTGGAAAGGAGCCTGCAGGGAGCTGGGGAGTTTATTTAGTTCACCCTCTGACCCTGAGGTCGCAGTGGGCTTCCACAGGATGGTGCAGATTTTTGAACACTGACTTTGTGAAGTGGTGTGTGTCTCCCATAACAATAATTTTTGTAGGAAAGGTAGGAGGGAGCTGCACTGCTGAGCTTCAAAAGTGGGCAGAGGCTGCGCAGATGGGGTGGGCTGCCAGCCTACAGCTCCCAGTTACTGCTGGTTCCTCCCCAGGAAGGGTCTCTCTCCTGTCTCTGCAGAAGTGACAGGAGGAACCTGGGCTCTCTCTCCATGCACTACAAGATATTTTTCTTCATGAAATTCATCTCCCCTCATCTGGGTACCTACAGATGTTGAAGCTGACAGCTACCCTGAAAGCTTCACAGACCTTAAGTTAGACATGGTTAACTTCTATTCATGAAAAATACCCATAGAAAAAAAAAAAACCAACAAGCTTCTAACCTTGAAAATGTAGTAATAATAAAAACAAAAAATCTAAACAATAAAAAGAAATAAACAGCCACATATCTACACGTTATTTTTCTGAATGCTTGAACAGTGACGCTATAGGTAACCAATAGTAGTATATTGTAGTTAAAATAACCAATGAGTTTATTGTAGTGATTTAGTAGCTAATGGATACGTAACACAAACCATAACATTCTAAAAGTCTATAAAAGGTGCTGTCTCTTTCAAATAAACGCTTTTTACCCTTAACCGAAACACTGTCCGTGTGTGTTTCATGGCCGCCCCAAAAATGACATTCGGGAGGCAGGACTGAAGTGAGCAGCTCCCCTTTGCACCATCATCTGTGCAAACTGGGCTGGCCTTGCTGTGGAAACCCAGGGTCCCAGGTCTCCTCTGCAGCTGGCGGGCACAGCTACCACCTGCCTGTGTGGGCAGACACTGGCAGCTGCTGCTGAAATGCTCCAGCTTCCCGTGCTCCAAAAGCCCCAGCGCAGCCCTGCCGTGCTATTCCAAAGGCTGGAGGCCTCCAAAGGCTCCTTTAGCCCCTGTTGCATTCCCAGTGTTGGCAGTGCAGCAGGAGCACAGCTCAGGGATGGGTTTTGCCTTGCTGCTGTCAGAGCTGGGTGCCCAGCTGGAGCTGTGCCCTGCCTGGGGTGAGCACGAGGAGACTCCTGTCCCCAGGGGCAGCGCAGGGGAGAGGTGACACTGCTGGAGAAAGGCCCAGCACCCACAGGCAGAGTCACAGCCAGGCCCCAGGGACAGCGTGGCTGGGACTGGGGGCTGACTTTCTGCAGAGAAACACTGTGGGGCTCTCTGGGGCAACGAGGACAAGGACTGAGCCTCCAGAGCTCTCCCAGGCGCTGGTGCATTATAGCCCCAGACTGATGTCATTAATGAGACATCCTGCTTTATGTAATAACGTGTTTTGTGTGACTCACCCTAATGAACAAAACCCAATCCGATGGGCCTCCTAATGGCACTCCTGCTCTCTATGTCCCAGTGCTTGCCATGAATTATTTAAGACATCTGGAGGGATTTGTGAGTAATGAAATCTTTGCTGATTCTGTCTCATCTCAGATGGCCTCAAAGGTCTGGTGAGCAGCTTTGGTTCTGTTTCAGTCTCGTCCTTCACCTGCAGAGCAGCCAGCTCAAAAATTTCTCTGTGTTCTTGTCCTCTACTTTCACTTAGCTCTTGGCTATGTTTCCTTCACCCTCCCCCAGCTTAAAAAATAAGATTTGCCTTTCAGTGTCACACAGTGTCTGCCTTGGGTGGGCTGAACCTGGCTCTGCCAGAAGGAAGAGGATCTTATCCAGGTGTGCTTAAACAGCTCTTGGGTTTCCCAGCCCCGCTCCCTGGCAGGTGAGGTGCTAAAGGCCAGAGAACCACAGCAGCAGCCAGGGCTCTGGGTGCTCTTTGCTCATGGCCAGCCAAGCCTCAGACAGCCAAAGGCACCTGAAGATCCTTTGAAAACTGTGGTCTGTCATGAATAGGCCAACATGAGTCAGTCATACCCATCAGCAGGCTCAAGGCAGGAAAAGTGGCTGGGAGGTAGCAGCCACCAAACAGATTTTATGACCTATTGCAAACCAGAGGTTCGGTGGATTTGTGGTTGGTGCTTATGCTACAATGCAAAAATTTTTTGAAGGAAAGAAAGGGATGAAGAGAGGAGGAAGCACAGAACTTTGTGGCTTTGCTGTTCAAAGGAATGAGCAGATTAAGCACGTTCGTGAAGGAGGAACCTGGCAACCACTTTAATGGTAGGGGGGTTTGTTAAATTTTTCTTTGTTCTTTTGGGTTTTTTATTATTAAAAAAGAACCAACCAACCAAAAAAAAACCCAAATCACGTTCACATTTTCACCTTTGCCCTGAGGTTGCATTGCACTTCTGGAACCTGAGGCTGTGTGAAGGCATTCTGCAGCCTTGGAACAAAGAGCCTGAAGGGAACGTTGGGAAGATTAAAGATTGCTTCCAGAGCAGGGATGTGAGCAGACAGCCAGGATCTCCCAGAGCTGGGAGCTGCTGCAGAGCTTTGGTGCTTCGCAGCAGCTCAGGATCTGCCACTGCCCGTGGCCAAAGGGAATAAAACCAAACATCTGCCACCCGTGGCTTTTGATCAGAGAGGGGAAATCCTCCCTATTCCAGAGATGAGAAGCTGATTAGAAGCACTTAGTGCCCTGCTTTTACTGACATGAGAAAGGCACAGATGTCAGCGTAGAGTTCCTATTTTTAGGAGCCTGCCCAAGATTACGAGCTTGCAACAGAGCAATGGAGAGGAGACAAGTCTCTGATGCAGGAAATGAGTTTAGAGGGGGTTTTGGGGGCCAGAGTGAAGGGATGGGTGCTACAGTGCTGCCATGGGTGGGATGCTGCCACAAACCTCTCGTGTTCTTGGCCTTTTCTCTCTTTTGGTGCACATTTCCCAAATCCCTAAATATCTAACCTGACAAATGCTCAAAAAAAGCAGTTTAGGGGACAGCTTTGAAGCACCTGTTCTTAAAAAGCAGTGGCTGTTACAAGTAAGCAAGTTAGGCAGGTGTGGTGGGATATTTTTATCCTTTTTCCCTGAGTAGGAGGATTTAAGAAGACTGTAAAAACAGAACCAATGTTGGTTTTAAGCTCAAAAATTTAAATAGCTCAGACTTTTTCTAAAGCCATCAGAGGCCAGATCTTTATAAGGTCCAAGCCTTTGTCTCACATTTAATGCCGCGGAGGAGACTTTAAAACAGAAGCCAAGGGGGTGTGAATTGTCAAAGTGGGCGGTGGGGGCCTATCCTGGATGATGGTGTGGCCTTTGGCAGTGGTTATGTCTCATTATTAGTTAAAGCCTGAAGTATTTTTAATTCCAGCAGGTGTCAGATGAGGAAGGGTGGTAAAAGCTGCTATTGCATCCCAGCTTTCCTGGTGTTCCCAAGTCAGGGCTGGCAAGGCTTGAAGGAATGACTCCCTGCAAATCCTGGGCCTAGAGGTTTAGTCAGACATCCTCCTACGATCACCTTCTCACTCCTCCTCTTGTAAAAATAATACCTTAAGAAAATTGATCTATCTTTGCATGCACCATTAAAAAGAACGCAACAAATCGTGTTAACAAGATTTATATTTATTCCTGGTATAAATTTCCCCACTAGAGGAGTTTGTCTTAATCTCTTGAACAGACTGCAGATGCCTCGTCCAGCAGATTGATGTGCTCTGTGAATGACCAGGTCTTAGTCAGAGGGTGACTTGGCTCTGTTTCCCTGAGAGCAACAGAAACATATGGGATATGATGGGAAGAAAATTTTTTAAAGAAACCTGAAGGCTCTAAGAACACCATGATTGCTAATTCTTCCCAAGACACAAAGTTTAAAAAACAATTAGATGGAGACACAAACTGTGCTGGCAAATCCAATTCCGTGTGCACAGCTTTGTCTTAGCAATTGCAAATTGGACGGTGAGTTGAATTCTCCCCTGTGGAAAAGGAGGAAGCACAAAGGCTTCTGCCCCTCTAAAATCCTGCCGGTCTCTGTGGCGCTTACAGAGGCCTCGTTAATGAGGTATTTAAGCGTGTTGCAATCACACTGCAGCCCAGGAGAGCAGCCTTCATTTTGCAGCACAAACTGGAGTACAGGAGCTCTGTTAACACTTCCCTTGGCTTGGCTGGCCTGGGAGCAGCCTGCAGCATCCCAAACCTCACACCCTGTGGGCAGGCTGTGCTGCAAACCCCATCTGCTGCCGGGGAAGGGAACGAGGATCCCTTGGAAGGATCCTTCTGAGAGCCTTGGGCTGTTTCATCTCACCTTCCCAGTCACCAGGTGACTCTTACAGAGCTGACGTGGGGACAGGCACAGCCCCCGTGGTTGCTCTGCCCAGGCAGAGAGGAATGTGTTCTGGCTGCAGGCTCTTACTCTTTCTCCGTAACTATTTTGATTCCCACTTTATGGCTCTAGGTAGCAGGGTGTAAAGTGGCTTTACCATAACTGAGAATGAGGTTCTATAGATCCCAAGAAGTCTGTTAGCAAACTCACTGGCATGTGGTAATTAGAGGTGCTTAAGTGTTTGTGTATATGGATAATGCAGTTGCTGTAAAAAGATAATCTTCCATGAAAAATAAAATATTTTAAATCAAATCAATGCATAGGTTTTTCTCTTTCATCCAGAAGATTGAAATGAAATGTATCATTCCAGTCTAGTGGATCCAGATCAAACTATCTTGGCGTGTTAAGCCAAATCAAAACACGTCGTTTTCAGTGAATTCAATATTTCTTTGTGCTTGCCAGAGCCGGTTCAGCTCCTGCAGGAGCTATGGGTCAGCTGTTCTGTGCTGTCCCATGCTGCCTGGGAGTGTGGTGGCTCCTTCCCTCCCTGGGCTTGGTCGTGCCAGGCAGGACAGAGGGCCAGGCAGCCGTGCCCCCGAGGCTCTGCCCCGCTGGGCAGCTGGGATGTGCTGTGTGGGTGAGGGCCCAGCAGGAGCCCAGCAGCTCAGCAAAGCCAAACTTCTTGATTGATGCGGGTAGAAATGTTTCTAAGCAAAATACATTCAGGTAATCAGATTTTCTGATGGATGGGAGCTCCCCTCTGCAATATTCTCTAACCACTCTTGCCTGTGACTCACTTGATTTGCTTTTTCTTCAGGCAGAATTCTCCCTGTGCTGCACTTTGCTGTGCTCTGGGCTGAACCTGCCCTGGCCAGATCAGGAGAGACCTCTTGGAAACAATTTTTTTTTTTTTTTCGGCAAATCCTGGGACATTTTCAGATTCATCCACATCTAAACTCCTTTCCTCTCTTCATCTCCTAATATGCAAAGCTTCACAGGTGCTTCTGTAGCTGGAGGCTTTCACATTTACACCACCACTGATAACAGGGGTGTAGCAGACCCAGAATGGACAGTCTGTTAGCATCCTATAGACTGACAGATCTACCTTCTTTAAGTGAGCCAAATCCTCTGGATCTCCAGGAATTTACATAAATTTGAAGCTCGCTGTGAATGCATTAAAGTTGGATGAGTCCACCTAATTAGGCTTTTCCTGCACACATTTGTAAACACTGGTTGTGCTCAAGTGAAATGTCAACTGACTTTAACCCAAGCTTTGCCCCCAGGGAGCAGCAAAGCTCCAAGGGCTGCCCAGAGGTCCTGATTTTGTTCCCCAAACCACGGCATTAAAGCCATGAAGGATTGGGGTGGTTCACAAACACTCAGAGTTTGCCTGAGTAAATGAGTAATGCTGACTTTCTTCTCCCAGGCCCACTGGGTGCTGAGTGTGATTAAAGGCAAGTCAGGAAGGACTGCATGCTATTAATTCTATCGAGGAAATCTCCTGCTTTATTCATTAGATGTATATGGCTTTTTCTAGGGGGAGAGGAAATAGAAAAGCACCTTTAGTCGTGCTGTAACATCTGTGAGTACAGCTGGCTCTTTTTCTCTGTGTTCCACATATTATGTGCAATTTGGATGCTTTCTTCTCCAAACTCAGATAAAAAAACCCAAGAAACTTGCAATGCTTGTTATTAGCAGGGCAAAGCCCCCACTCCTCTGGTACAGACAGGAATGGCCACGCTGCCATTCAGCCTGGGCTGCAATATCTGCTGTTGTTTGTCAGCCTGCACATAACCAGGTAATTTCATGTCATTCCTACGCAGTCAGTCAAGTCTGGTGAGCACATGGCAGAATTCAAGCCTGTAGATTTTGTCTAATGACACAGCCTGATTCCAGAGCCCAGGCTGGCCGCAGCGCTGTCGCTGCGTTCAGGGCAGAGCTCAGCTCCTTTTTATGCCTCTGCAGGGTGGGTTTGGGAATGGGGAGACTCCAGGCTGGGACAGGGTCACCCACCAGCAGCCTCACCTGGGTGGAAATGAGATTAAACCCCTTCCCTGCTGGTAAATGGCCAGAACCATCTCTTGCTGGTGAGGAGCAAATACGTGCAGACGGGAGCACAGATGTCCAGGGTTTGTATGAGCTTTGCTCTGCCTTGATCCATAAGTTTGACCAAGAAATGTGATACCCCATGTCTTATTTCTCCTGACCCTAAAGAGCAGCCACACTCCCCTTCCACACTGAAGGAGATGAAAAGCTTAACCCACAAATGACCATGAAGTGGTTTGATGAAAAAAAGTGAGGAAATTTGAAATGATTGGTTTTGGCCAGGATTTGAGCATCTCTTTCCAGACAGCTGCTCCAAAATAGCATTTTGCTGTTATGACAGAGGAAGCCTTGTGTGTGCTGGGAGGGAGGCAGACTAGCTCCTCCTGGGAAGTGCATCTCCACCAGCCTCCTTTGGGAAGCACAGCCTGGTATGTCTGCTGCTCCAGAGCTGGGCTTTAATAGCTGGATCCCAAAACACGGCTGGATCCCAAAAGCTGGATCCTTTCAGCCTCACCTGGCTGCTGCCTGAGCCTTCCCGTTTGCCCCTGGCTTCTCCCAGGGAAACAACCTGAGAGTTACCTGGAAGAAAGAAAACCTGAATCTATCAGGGTTGCACAAACATTAATGACATCCCAGGAGAATTTCACCATGCATGAGATTAGTGCACAGTATGTGGAAATTTTCAGTCTCTCTTCCCATTTGCTTGAGAATTTCTCTTTCTGGTCTTGTGGCACTTGGGAAACACAGCCACTGCCAGGGGACGGGTGCTTCTGGGGAGTGGGACAGCAGGACCAGGGGCCTCTGAAAATTGAAGAGATGTCCTGGGGGCAGCAGAATTTCTGGGGGAATCCCCAGGGATGTGGTGAGATTCGTTCTCCCTAAGCTGAGCTGCTCATTGCTCTGGGGGAGCTGTGCTGAGGCACTTGGTGCCAAGCATGGATGTGTCAATGGTTGATGCTTTCTGCTCAGTTAGGACTCAGAGGGACTTAAAAGGTCTCTCTGAAGACCTCTTAGCTCCAGCACTGGTGGTCATTGTCTTGGCATGACCAGAGCTGATAAATGTGGGGGCACAGAGCTACACACGGGTGTATCTGGGGTGCTTGGGTGCTCTGATGGCATTTGTAGGGACACTTCCCTGGTGTCTGGCTGGATCAAGGCGGGAGGAGAGCTGTTCTCTGCACACACACCCTCTAAGCTTGGGAGCATCTTGGGCAAAGCTTAACCCAGCTGTTGGAAGCATTGCCCAGGGACAGGGAGAGCTTTGTCTGGTGGGAAGAATGACAGAATCCAGGAGAGAGACAAGCGTGTTTCTCTGCTGCTTTTGTGGCACGTGCTCACGTTTGGACAGCTGGTCCTCCTGCTCCCTGGTGCCCGTGGCTGCTGGCCTGGCTGGAGGACCTGCAGTGACCAGAGCGCTCCACTAACACCTTGCTTCCCCCTCCCTCCTCCAGCTGTGCAGAGGGGAGAGTCATTCTCAGCCGTGGTAGGCATTGTCTCCTTGTGCAGGTTCCTCAGGTGCAACATGGACTCAAGCTTGTCTGAACCTTGATGATAAGCTCTCCTTGTTAAAAGCCATTATGTTTGCTACTAGCTGAGGATAATTCTGACTGACTACAGCAGTTCTCCTCTGCATGTAATTGAATTCATATTCATCATAAAGCAATGAAAAATAAATTGTGTGTGTGTTTTTTTCCCTCTCATAAAGCAAGGCACGCCGCTGGCTCTGCCTTCCCTCCAATCTTCCCCTCTGCAACCTATTGTAATAGAATTCATGGGAACAGAACAGTCGAAATAGATTGTGAGGTTTTGACCCACCTAGCAGAAAGTGAGTTTATTTCAATGCCAAAGAGGAATTGATTAATTCAGTTGGCTTCAAGGGAAGACTAAAATCTTAGCTTAAGATTCTTCAATACCAAAGAGCGGTGCTGGCTCAGTCGTGAGCTGCCTTTGGTGGTGTGGCAGAGGATCTGTGCCTCAAGTTGTGATGGGGGTTGCCAAATACACTGCAAATCCGTTGGTCTGACTCTAAACTCCTAAGGAATTCATGTTTCCAGGCAAGGTTATTTATTATTCTGTGGCTATCTGCTGTCCCTGGGGCAGTGACATGACCTTGTGCAGAAGAGGGGAACTGGTGTGGGGCTGTGGGGACCAAACTCGAGGGCACAGGGCATTGCTGTGCCAGCTGCTCATTCCTGCGCCTCATCCTGCCCTGCAGCTGGTGGCAGCCATCATGTCGGTCTGCTGTAGAGACGTCCTCAAGGCAGAGATCAAAATATCCTCTCCAAATTCTTCTAGAAGCCCTTTAGTCTGGGCATCTCACAAATGGCATATTGTTGGTGGGAAGCTGGTCAGCCGAGCCCATCGCCTCCCCCCATCCATGTTTACCTTTTCCTTTTATTCTCCTGTCTTTGATATGATTCAGAAGCTGGGAGCTGATGGTGCCTGTGAGCAGAGCTGCTGCAAAGGCCTGTCAGAAATGCTCTGACAGGAAAACAGAAAGGTTTTCTGCAGCCCCTGGCTTGCTGCCAGCTGTGGGATAGCTGCCTCACAGGCAGAGTGCACCAGACAGGCCTAATGTATCAGAAAATGAGTGAGTTTTGCTCAACAAATGGTCTAAATGTCTTTCCATTTAGTTATTAATTTCATTATGGTGAAATCATTAATTACATTTTAATACTGAAAAGTATTTCTTCTGCAGCTCGTGGAATGAACATTAGGAAAAGAAATAAGGAGGAACTTGTTGGTAACAGGTCCTGGGAGTTGTGTGAGTGAGCAGCAGGAGCTGGAGAGGTTGGGGCCATCTATGGGGCAGAGATTCCTCTCTGATCAGTCCAGATGATGGAACCTGACCAAGAAGTGGGATGAGGAGGGGTGACACACAACTGTGCTCTGAGACAACACAAGCAGCACCCTCCTCTGGGGACCTTTGCACTGGGTACCTTGCTCTGGTGGCTGTGTCAGAGCTGAGGGAAGAGCTGAGGTTGTGATGAAATAACGACTGTCTGCAACTGTTAAAATAATTCATCTATCTTCTGCTTCGTGAGGGAAGTCAAGAATTAAAACCTGAAAAAGGGAAATCTGGTCCATGATGCAGAAACTCTGCTGGGCATCTGACAGTCTTTAGAAATTAGAAGCCCATTTTTGATGGCTCTTCCTTGGAGTATCATATTAGGCACAAATAGTCCTTCTGTCATCACCTTTATAGTTCTGATATTTTCTGTAGCTCAGTAAACATTTGCTGCTGGACAGGGGAGTTGTCACATGAGATCAGAAAAACAGTGTCCTTAGGTCAGAACGTTTTCCAGGCCAGTAGAGACAGTTCAGATGCCACCAGGTATAACCCAGAGAATCAGATTAAATTAGGTGTATTTGTGATATGAGTATGATCTCACGGATCCCACTGTGAGCATCTCTTAATTTTCTGATAATGTCCCTCTTTTCTACTTAGAAATTGGGCACTTCCAGGACTGCTAAGGACCAAAGTGTGACCAAGAAGAAAATCCAAGTTGAATCAATGACTGAGCTGGAAAAAGAAGCAGGAACCCATCTCCACCAGAGCATTGCAGGAGAGGGAATTACCACAAAGTCCTGTTTGGACTGTGGCCTTCTGAAGTGTAATGTTCAGGAGATAGAGGCTGTGCACCCGGATCTTCCCCTGAAATCACCAGAGGGAGGAAGTAAAAGAAAGTGAAATATCCAAATCTTGCTCCTGTCCCTACCGCATGGGATGTGTGTCCTCACCTGGTGGGTGACTGCCCTCCATCCTCCCTCTACAGAGCTGCTCGAGAGGAAAACCAGCGCTCCTCGGCAGCTGCTTAGGCTGATTGCATCCATGGCAGCCTGGTCAGCCCGTGAATACCCCTTCCCTTGCTCTCCCCAGGTAATTGCCGCTGCCAATCAGCGCTATTGAGGAGAGCAACAATACATTTCAGAGCTCAATCACCTTCATAATCGTCTCACTGTCAGGACAAACACCTCCCCGGAGGGCGGAATTACTGACGGATGAGGTGCAGGGTGGTTTGCGATGGAAGCGTTCCCTCCCGGGTGTGTGAGTCTCATGAGCACGCACATGATGGTGCAACACAGGGGTGTGTGTGTTTGGCTTTTACAGGTAGGAGTGTTGGGGTCGGCAGGTGTCTGCACAGCAAGCTCTGCATTTGGACAGAATTCAGCTTCTTAAATGTCCAGTCAGCTGAGAAATATGCTTTAAACCCTCAGTGGTCCCTGTGACACTGGTCAGTGTTTAAATGCACTCAGTGGGTACAGAGCGCTCACATGGGAAGGACTTCCTGGCAGTGCCCGTGCTGGATGCCCTTCCTGGTGCTAAATCTCACTGTCATCAAGTTGTGCAATCTGCTTTTTTTGTCTTTTTAAATGGACAGGGACTGGAACCTCTGAGAACCTGCCCAGGTTTGTGGGGATGGTCGGTCATAGGACAATCTATTCCAGTCCGGGTAGATGACCCACAGAGCAAAGGAAGTCCCACTGCACGCCCTCCATCTCCTCACCTTATCCCACAGAAAAACTTCTCTGAAGCTTTGTATTTCCTCATAGAAATTTTCAGTTTCAAGAGATGGGGATTTTCCTGCAAAAACCTCTTCCACTGAAAAATTTCCAGCTCTACTGGCTGTCCACTCGTTCTCTTCCAGCTTTCTCTGTGCTTCACCCCTGATGATGTGCAGCAGCCAGAGATAAACCTCCTCAGTCTCCATGCTCTGGAGGGTCCATCTGGCACCTGTCACGAGTCCTGCCCTCAGTTTTGGGGACAGCAATGTCACCCCACAGCTCTGTGATGGCATTCCTTGGATCATTAACTCCTGACCAGCACCACAGTGCAGGACGGATGGTAAACAGTGCTCTGCTGTGATTCATCACCCCAGAGTTTAGACACTCATTACAATCCACCTCTTATCTGTGCCACTAGCCTGTAATTTTAATCCCAAACATTTGGGTGTGTAATGAGGCAATGCTTTGCTGTCTTGCATCCTGGTGTAACCTGTGATTTATGACGTGCTGGAAATACAAAATCAAATAAGAGGGAATAAGAATAAAGCAACAGTAGACTTTTGCCCTTTGACATGTAAGAAGTGTTGTGATGACTTTAAGGTTAGCAAGGAAAACAACTGAATGTCTGCATCTGGGTATTTGACATTTTATACATCTGTGTAAAGGTAATTTACAAGGTTTTCTTCCCTGATGTTCTACAAAGCAAATCCTGATATGCACTGACCCAGAGGGAGTGCTGTGAGCAGGTTCAAATCATAGTAATTTCTGCCTTTCACTTACCAAGGCAGAGTGTAAGTACAATTCCTTGCATTCCCATGGGCCAGATGCTGCTCCTGGAGGCTCTGGGCAAAGGTTTTCCTGTCCCTGTCAGTGCCTTCTGGGCGGACACACAGCTGTGCTGGGGCTCAGACTGTGGCTTGTGAGGCCCAGTCCTGAACCAGGGGGTACTTTATTTGCTGCTCACATCGTTTTCAGGGTACAGGTGCTGCTGCTGCTCTGGTATCATCACCTTGAAGAATGTGATTCCCACAAAACACATTGCAGGCCCCGAGGCTGGGCAAGCTGATGGACTGTGGGATGTGTCACAGGAGGGTTTGGGTTGGAAGGGACCTTAAAGCTCATCCAGTGCCACCCCTGCCATGGGCAGGGATACCTTCCACTACCCCAGGCTGCTCCAAGCCCCATCCAGCCTGGCCTTGGACACTTCCAGGGATCCAGGGGCAGCCACAGCTTCTCTGCACTATGTTCATAAGTACCTCCCCACCATCACAGGGAACAATTTCTTCCCAATATCCATTCTAACCCTACTCTCTGTCGGTTTGAAGCCATTCCCCCTTGTCCTGTCACTAATGTTCCTGTAAATAGTCTCTCTTCATCTTGTAGCTCCCTTCAAGGCTGGGGAGCAGTGAAGAAGTGCAAACTATTGGAAAATGTGGTCATAAAATCTGCACCAAATCAGGGAAGTGCCCCACAGGGAGGAATATCATTGGGAAGAATGTGGAGATTCTGGGCACCTTTCCAACAAGGAGCAGGAAAGCACCTGGGCCAGGCAGCCTGGCCAAGAGCTGGATGCCAAGAGGAGAAAGGCAGGCAGGATTGGCAACACCAGTGAGTTCACAGGCAAAAAGGTGGCCCTAAAAACTGCATCCTAAAATTCGTTGGGCCATAAAGCACATGCCTCACACCTGGAAGAGCTGCAGGGCCCCGACAGAGCTGCTGAGGTCTCACAGCATCAGCCCTGGGGTCATCAGGGGTCATGGACCAACACTTGGGGCCTTGCAGTGGGGATCCAGGGGTCTGAGGTGCCATCCCGTGCTCTCCTGATGTCTTCAGTAAGTTTGGGGGAAATAGCCATGTTTGCCATGGGCAACCCCCTGGTTCAGCAGAGGTGTGAACCAGGTGAATGTGGGGGCAGGAAGAAGTGTAATTTGGTGGTTTATTTTTCCTAAAGAATATATGTGATTAAAGTTGGGATGACGAGAGAGCGAGCAGATGGCAAAACCCACAAAGCTTTGGGATTTGAGCACTGGGAGAAGAAGCCAGATTTCCCTGGAGAATGACAACGAGGAGGAAAAGTCAGAGTACCAAGATGGACGCAACTCAGTGTCACGTATTTTAAACCATGAGGAAAAGCAATAAACTCTTCCTTTTGGCTGCTTCTCCAAGCAAGCCACTTTGGATGGAGGGTTTCCTCTGTAATGAAAATTATATGATCTCATCTTGGAGACTGGAGTGATGTAATAACCGTGTAGGGACTATTTTAATGTCTTTCATGGGTCATTGAAAAACTGCCTGGCAAATTGGATCACGGGCTACAGGGAATGCTCCTGCTACAGCAGGAAAATGGTCTGGATATAACAAGTGACCGAAGGGTTTTGAAAAATCCCACCATATGTAGTAATAGTTTCTGGTTTCAGCCATAAAAATATACCTTTTATTTTCCCTCCCTTATTTTTTGTTGTCTTTTAACATAGCCTCCTCATTCAATAGCCCTTCTTATACCTTCATTCTCCCTCTATATTAAGACCTGACAATCCATTAAGGCAAATCTTATATTTTGAATTGCAGCTAAATTGATAGTGGAGCATGGACTGCCTGCCTCAAAACCACTTCCATTCTCTTCTGCTGGAGATTAGATGGATTTTCTTTCTGAAAACAAATGAAAATTTTGATTATATGTGTCATTCAAACTGCAATTCCATCTTATTAAATGGTTCCAGGCAGTTGTTGCTGGGAACATTGTAATAAGGACTCCAACATCCGAGACTGTTTGGCTGAATCCGTTGGCCAATTCCACTCTCTTTGTCAGGAAATTCTGGCTGTGGTGGAGTGTGCAAACTGAAAACCACATGACACAATGAAAATAAGTGGTTTATTATGTGACTAATATTTAAAGAGGTTTAGGATGGCAGCTGTTCTTTTCTGTGTGTTTCAATGCCCTAAGGAAGAATATTCTCGGACCTCTTGTTTTCAGTGTACACCTTGGCGTTACAGCATCATTCATCTTCCCTCTCTAACATCCCAGATATCCCTGAAGTCACTGGCAAAGGAAACCAGACATGAAATAAATGCTGCCTTAGACTAAAAGATTGCATTTCAGTTGTGCACTAATCTTTTTCTCTTTTCCCCAAACAGGTGCCATTTGTCAGCCATATCCAAGGAGAGATGTGGGCTTTGTGTCTTCATTTCTAGGCATCGAGGCCTTGAGAGGGACCCACCATCCTGGGAAGGTCCTGGCTCTACACAGCACCAGAGGAAGGCTCCCTCTGATCCCAGGTGGACTTTTCTTAAACCTGCTTTTCTCCCTGGAGGGTCCACAGCCTGCAACACTTTCCTGAGGAAGGTACTTCCACTTCCATATTTAAAATAGCACCAGTCAGGCTTGTTTTAATTCACACATAAACCTCTAGTCAATCCCCAAATCACCAAGGAACTGTTTGGGGTGTGCATTATAGAGCCCCTGATACATGAAGGTTACTGTATGGAGAAGAGCAGGATTCATGGAGGGAAAGCAGTCAGGCAGCACAGACCCACTCCTGGTTTGTGGAGGTCAGATTAAAATAAAATAATACAGATTATATGAGTTTGCATGGGCCAAGCCCTGCCTTTCAGTTAGTTCATCCACCTGGAAGGGAGGCAGGTTTCTTTTCTTGTCGTGTTTCTTTTTTGTGCGGGTCTGATCTCTAAGGAATGTGAAGTTCAACCTCTGCTCCTGAACGCTGCAAACAGCCGAGGACAGAGGGGGTGTGCACCACCCCAGCCTGGGGCAGTGGTTGAGTGAAGGGGTCTGGAGGCACCAAAGAACAAAATCCACAGCAGGAGCAGCCTGGTCTAGCGGAAGGTGTCCTTGCACACATCAGGGAGGTTGGAACCAGGGGATATTTACAGTCACTTCTAACCCAAACTGTTCTGTGATTCTATGATTTTATACTGTCCTCCCTTTTTTTTATTTTAAATTCAGTTGAAACGTTCAGTCTTTATTTCCAGATCACAGAACATCCGGAGTTGGAAGGGACCCACAAGGATCATCAAGTCCAGATCTCAGCTTCGGTGTTTTTAGCACCACTCTCTATCCAATGGAGCTAATCTCAGGTAGCCCCTGCCTGGAACCTGCACAGCACCTTCCAGCTTAAAACAAAAGAATTTTCCCCCCCCCACCAGCTCTGCCTCCCCAAAAACCCTTCACAGAAGTAGCTCTCTCCCAGCAGTGTCAGAACAGGCTGGGCAGCATGGGCTGGTGGTGACACAGAGGTGCCTGGTGCAGTAAGGGGCTTGGAAACACCTGCCTTGCCACTCCCTCCATCTCTGCCCCAGGCAGAGAACGATTTTTAGGAGCTTTTCGCGTGGTTTGAGTAAAATCCCATGAAGAGGCCACCAGAGGGGGCAGCTGCCACTGCTGCACAGCCCCGGCGAGCCGCTGCCAGCGCGGCACACATTGCTGCTGTTATTTATAGCTCTCTACCTATACTTATGTGAGTGGGGCTAATTAGTAGATGGAATTAGCCTACTGCTCTCGGCAGCATAATTGTAAACAATCTCCCAACGTTTCACTCACTGAGTAATGAGTTTCTCCTGGAAATACAAAAGATGAACTAATGATAATCTGGCAGTTTACAGCGAGAGGACAAACATTAATTATATGGGATTGCGATGTGATCCTCCAATTTAAGTCAGTTTGGCATTTCTAGGCAGAGTTGGATCTTAAGAGTTCTGTGGACACTTGCCTGAAGCATTTTATGTTCCTCTTTTTTTTTTTCCCTATGTCAAGCTGCCTTTTAGCTTTATCTTTCATCCTCACATCTAACCACCATCAGCTACTTTGAGGCAGAGCTGCTAGGCCGGATTTTTTTCATAAGACAGTGGTATAATTGTGCATGAAAAATATGTACAGTATTAAGCTTAATTTTCATTTAAAGATGACCATACCAGGAGACCGGATCGCTGCACGTCCAGGGATGTGGCTCAGCTTTGATTGCATTTATCACGGAATCATTTAGGTTGCAAAAGACCTTTAAGATGATTGATAAGCTGTAGGCTTAAACATGGGATGTGGGATTTATTAAGGTCATAGCCAGAAGAGTGGTGCAAATAATGCTGGGATTATAAAATATTCACTGAATAAGGTCATGTCAGCAAACTGGGCTGTATATCTGTGTTTGTCAAGGGACTCCGCTGACTGCTGATGGTCCCTGAGAGATTCCTTTGAGCTAGGGGGCAAATCCTGGATTTTTCATATTTCAGCCCTGTTCTACCCCCTGCCATGGGCAGGGACAGCTTCCACTGTCCCAGGATGCTCCAAGCCCCGTCCAGCCTGGCCTTGGGCACTGCCAGGGATCCAGGGGCAGCCACAGCTTCTCTGGGCACCCTGTGCCAGGGCCTCCCCACCCTCACTGGGAACAATTTCTTTGTAGTGTTTAATCTGATTTTTCTAACATTTACATTTGCAGCTGTTCGCTGGAAATATTTTGACCTTTATCTTCCCTTTTGTGGGAGGTGAACCCAGCGGCCCTGGGTGTGTCACAGCACTCACAACATCTGCCAGCTGTGAGCTGCCATAGAATGAGTGCTGAAGGGGGCTGGGACTCCCTTTGGGGCCACACTGATCCATACCCAGCACCTGCCGTGTCTTACAAGGCCTCTTCCATCTCCATGGAGGAACAGAGGTATTACCTTCCCCTTCCTGTGCCTTTCCAATCACTGGAAACATCTCTCCCCTCAGTTCACCTTAATTAAGTGTCAGGAGTTGATCTTTGGGCTGAAATTTGTACCTGAAAGTGGGAACAAGTTTTACAGAGAGATTTTTATCATTTATTGGCAAGTCAAATGCAAACAGCCAAGGTTATGTCATCTGTAATTTCTTTAGTTGTTTTTTCTTTGAACATAATAACTAAGTTTTGAATTAATTTTTTCACCACTCTGGACTAAGCCACATCTCTCCTTTTGGATGAACTGTTTCATACTCCTTAAAATTACTGATAAAACCAATCTTTAATTTTATTTCTCTCTGTCCCCATCCACTGTTCAGCACTTCCTCGTGCAGGGTTGTTGCTGTCACTGAGCCCCAAACACATCTCACTGCAAACTCCTTGTGATTGTGCCACACTCAAAGTATTTGAGATGAAATTTTTCACAGCAGGTTCCTGCCCCCCACTGACTAGGTTAGGAAAGAGTTCAGGCAAGAGGATTTTGATTTTCCAAGAAAGAGGATAAAGGGAAATGTTGTTTTACTCACCCTAACAGGAAAAACCTCCAGCAGTCTCTCGCTTTAGAAGGTGCTCCTCGCTTTTGAGCTGAGATTTGAAACCCCTGTCGGGGATTTTCCTGTCTTGAAACTACATCAAGCATGTCCCTTCATGCATTTGGAAAAATGCAGTGCATGGAAAAAGAAGATTTGCAAGGTCTTTGTTGCTAGAAACGCCGAGGCCTTGTTTCATTTGCACTGGAGGTGCTCATGTGTGGGATGAGGATCTCTGCTGAGGCTGGGGGTGTGAGGTGCTGTGAACCTGCAGAACTCACGGGCACGGAGGGCAAAGAGCTGTCCCAGCATTCAGGGCCTCTTGGTGATGCCCAGGCAGGGGCACATGAGGAGTTAAGAGCTCTCTTTTGGATCAGAAAATGCCTGGAGCTGTCATGGTCAGACTGGGTGGGGATAAGGGCTGTGGGCATGTGACCAAGTTTAGAGCTTGGTGGTGAGGAGGAATAAAACACACACAAACCCCCAGGAACCTGCATTTTCTGTTATCTCCTGCCTTCTTCCCTTTGCATTTCATTTCATCCTGAGAGCACCACGAGACAAGGAATCCTTAATAACCAAATAACCAAATTGATTGACTCTAACCTGCATTTAAATGAGGACAGTCCAATCTCAGAAGCTGAGCTGTCAGCTCCTCCCTTTGTTATATTTCTTTAATTGTGTTTACTTGGAATTAAAGAGCCAAATTCTCTACTGGCAGAAGCTATTGTCACTAGAAGGGATTTTGGCTATCAAATTCATGTTTGTTTTAGTGCAGTGCATTATTTATTAGCCTATAAAGCACCATTAGCAAATGCCACTGCACAGTGATGGATCCCCATTAATTTTGCATTAATGCACATCCCATCGAATATATTCTAGAGTGTGGCACTGGGGCTTCTGGGCTGTTTTGCCTCAGACACTCACTTGTCCTGTCCCTGGGTGTGTCAGGTGAGGTGGGGTTAAAGATACCTCCATAAATGTGATGTGGGAACAGGTCCATTCTCTACAGCAGCACTCAGAGATCTTTCAGAGGATGCAGGGTGTGAAAGGAGTATTTAAACCTGGCTGGGCTTGCATGATAGCCTTGGTGTTCTGGATTTGTAAGGGAGGACAAAACCAGCTACTGATATTTATTTATGCTAAATATCAAAATGGGGCTGACAGAGGTGGCGCACACATTGGTTAGGAAGGAAGCTTGGATAACTTGGGAGAGGGATCCCAGAGCAGGGCACAGCTGATGGATGTTGCAGTCCTGCCTCTCTCAGGTTTGACCCCTTTCTTCAGGTGTCTGGGCAGTTCATGGTTTCTTTCCAGAGCTGCCCACAGAAAATAAAGTTAAAACTCCTGAAAGGATAACAATTTGGAGTTTATTTAATTTGTGTCCAGCCAAGAGGACTGGAGCAAGAGTCTGAGCTGGGCGAGTGCCCTGGAGCACCATGGAAGTGTAACACGGCTGGGGGAGTGCAGTGGTCAGAGGAGGAGTGCTCTGGTCAGAGTGGCCAGAGCAGAGGAAATTCAGAACAAAGAGCAGTGGCTGAGTAACAAACGGGCATGGTGTGTTCATTGACATTTGTGAGCCGAGTGGAGTCTCAGCTGGCTGAATGCTTATGGCTTGTCTGCATGCCTAAAGGAAAACAAGTATTTATTTCGCTTTTCTTTATGGTCAGTATCTACTAAGAACCATTTTCTGGCTGCTGTTAAACTGTGTGCTGTGGTGTTTGTATCAGGGAAATAATGAGACGCTATTTCACACCCTGGAAATCCAGCATGAAATCCTGGCCCTCTGGAGCACCGTGCAAAGATTCCATTAACCCTTGAGGCGCCAGGATTTCATCCTCAATCCCTTCACCAAATGCTTCATCTTTACTGACCATGGAAAGCTTTCTAAAAATGATATTTTTCTGAGCCAGTCATCAGGAAGTCAAAATGATCTTTTCACTCCTGTTTGGAGGAGAGGAGCCAGGGTTTGTTGCAGTAATTTCTGAGCTGCACCACATGAGATGCTGGGCAGTAACAGCCTTAGGGGATGGTCCTATGGCCCCAGAGGTCAGTCCCAGTTCTCTCTTACTGGGGCTGCAGTGGGCTGGTCCCAGGCAGGGCCTTTCACTGCTGGGAATGTCGGAGCCTTGAGCTGCACTCTGCAATCCCCCACTGCCCCCTTTTGGTTTTGTCTCTCCTGGTTCAGAAAATGCCTTTAATGGTGCCCTCCCTGCTTGGAGCGAGGTGCTGCCTATGCACAGACAGTGGGGCTAAGGCCAGGATGGTCTGTGGATGGCCAGGGGGAGTACTTTTGAATAATCTGGCTGCTGGGGAGGCAGGCACACTTTCTGAAGAGGGCTTGTGTGCCCCCAGCTCTGTCCAGTCAGAGCCCAGGGCTCCTGGCAAGCTTTACCTGAGTTATTTACTGTTCCTTCTCTCTGTTTGCTGCTGGTACCTCCACAACTCCAGACATCCCTGATGTGTTGTTTCCACCTCTCCTTTTCTCCATTTCTACGAAACGTCTCCCTTCAAACGGTGAAGTGGATCTCCAGAGGTGTGCAGGGACACCCAGCTCCTCCCATGCGTGCCCCACTACTTGGAGCCAGCCTGGACCTCCAAAGCTGCCCCCCTCATGCTGCTTCCTCCCTCCCTGTGCCCTCCTGTGCCACCTGCCCGTGTGCAGTAGCCAGGAGCAGCGGGTGCCCAGTGGCACCACTGGCGGGCAGTTGCACATTGGAGCAAGAATTCCATGAAATCAGAGCATCCTGGCAGATCACAGCCCATCTCCTCTCCTCCTGCTGGCGTCTTGCACTCACTTTACACCTCTCAGGCTGCCGCTGCTCTGCATCTCTCAGCTGCTGGGGTGTTCCCCTTCCCACTCGTTTTTATGGGCTGTCACACCCACCAGTGTGAAACACTGGTGTCTCAGCAAAGGGGAGATTTTGGAAAGTCACTTTTTATCAAAGCACAGCTGCTGAGACAAATCTGTTATTTCTGTGGCCTCCTTGGAGCCACCCCTTCCTCACGCTTTGCTCTTCCTCTCGCTGTCTCTTCCTAAAGTATCGTTGACTTTTCATCTCCACACTTCCCAGAGATGTCACTGTTGGCTTAGTCCCACAGAGGCACTTTTGTAGGGGGAGAGGGAGTGGAGGAGGAGAAAATATGTGAAGGAGACAAGCCTGTTGTATAAAACCTGCCCCAGCCCTGGTTTGTTCACGAGGGTGAGCACAGCCTGGGGAGGAGCCTTTGCTTGCATCAACACCAGGCTGCTGTGAGATACACAGAGCAGTTTATTTTGGAGCCATGTCTGCAGGCAGCGTGATAATGGGAAGGGTCCTGACTGTGCAGATATCCATCCAGCCTCCGTGCTGCTCTGCACGAGGAGAGAACAAGCTCAGGACGGACGAGCCAAGCCTGGAGTAGACTTGCAGTCAGATCCACTGCGGGCACAGATTTATACCAACTAAGGATCCAGCCTGTGCAATCTGGTTGAACCTTAATTTCTGCTCAGATTCCACTTTCCATTAGCACTCTGTGAGCATTTGCTTGACAGCAGAAATTTTTCACTCTCTTAGGAAAGGCAGTCACGTTTCAGGGAAGGCTTCTGCCTTCGGTTCATCGCCACAGCCGCCTGCACTCCCAGACAGGCGCAGAGCTCTGCTTTGCATAATCACATTGGTTCCTAACCACGGCAATACATTCACATCTTCAGACACCTGGCACTCAGACCCAGCTCTCTCCAGCAGCCTCCCTGCTGCAAAGGCAATTGTATTTGTGCAATCGGTGCAGAGTTTGTAGGGAACTGCCGCCCTAAAGGGAGTGGAGAGTTTTTTGGGGTAACCATTGCGAGGGGAGCATTGCACCCAAACTTGTGATCAAGTGGTCAGGAATACCTGTAAACTGCATCCAGCAAGGAAAAATAAACTTTAATTCATTAATGGGTGTGTTGATGGTCTTGGCTTCCACTTTGTGGTTGAGATACATCAGCCTCTAGGGATGACATTCTTTGGCTGGCAAAAGGAGGCAGAACCTCTTTATCTGAATCAAAGTGTAAAAAAAAATTAAAAACCACAAAAGTAACGAGTTCCCACCTCTCCTGCCCAGTTTATTCTCTGTACAAACCAGGCTGCAGTAACACTCCCAAGCTCTCCCCGCTTCTGCTCACTTGGGCTGAGCTGCTGATATTTGCATCTCCTGCCCATGGCATCTCTATTAAAAAAAACTCCATCTCTAATGAAACAATCCCAAGCAACGGTAATTTCATGTTAAAATTCATTGCTGCTGGATCCTGGGGTACCTCATTGAATTTCGGCACCATTCCCTGCGGCTGGCATCTGGCAGGGAGGAGGCAGGGAGGGCTGATCCCACCCCAGGCTGAGGAGATAAACCAGCCCCAGCTCTCCTGGGGCTCCCCCAGGCCCTGAGACCCCCCCAGGCCCTGAGACCCTGCCCTGCAGGAGGCACACACGTGCTTTGCCTGTCTCTGCATTTTCAGTTAGATAAAAGAAGCAGCCCTGCCACATGACAGGGAGAAGGGACTGCCACAAAGCTGAGGAAACAGACTTCTTTGGGAGAAATTAAGTAGAAAATGCGACTGTCTCCAGTTCAGTCTTGTGGACACTGGAAGGCAGTTTCACTTCTTTCCTCCTGTGATCCAAGACCTTAAGTGACTTAAATGAGAAACTGAAGTTAAAAGAGGAGAAAATATTTTGCTGTTTCATTTTTTTGTTGTTGTTGTTGTTTTTGGTTGGTTGGCTGTTTTTTTGTTTTTTCTGGGTTTTGAACATAAATGTCATTTGGATACAATGGGTATGGAGTGCTGTAACATTGTCTTTCCCTCCCATCCACATTGAAAAAAAGGAAAACATGTAGGGATGGAGCCAAAGTATGATCTTGCTTAATGTATCCAGATGTAAAGCTGAAGTGAATCTCATACTGTAAATCCAAGTGCTTCAGCTTCCCACTTGTGTAAGAGAGATAAAAGTCTAACACAGAGGTTCCAAAAATCCTCCCGAACCTTCCAAGGCTCAGTCAGACCCACATGCATAGTCCAAAATAAATTGAATTTTCTGGAATAGCTCCAAGATTATGTCTAGAGTGATTCCAAGACTTCTCTTTTTTCCAATTCAAATGAGCCCTATTACACATCGTGAATGTCTGCAGGAGAAACGCAGCCTAGTTCATAAAGCCTTATTATACATTTTAATGCACGCAAGGTAAACATGAAAATGTCTCTTGGGCATTTTTTTGTTTCAGTTTTATAATTTCATTGTGCTCTTTGGTTACTTAAGAAAAGTCTTCAGGAAAAAAACAAAACAAAACAAAACAAAACACTTTTGTGATGCTTATTTTAGCTCCACCGGGGCTCTGTGTCAGACTCTGAGCTTCATGGGGGGTGTTTAAGTCACTCGGGTGAGGCTGATTAATTGATGAAAGTGTAACAAGTCCCCATGAGTCAAGTAACACCATTTGGGAAACAACTCCCACCGGCAGCAGCTGCTCATCCACCCCAAAACTGATGCTTCCTTCCTGGCTTCTTGTGAGCTCCAGCATCAGATGGAGGCTCCACTTCCATCCCCCAATGGATGTCACAAAGCTCTGTGTGCCTTAATGTCACCAGACATCCCAGATCCCCCCAAATCCCCAGATCACATCACCAGACATCCCAGATCCCTAAACATAACCCCTTCTGCTCTGCACTGCCTGATCCCACTGGTGGCATGAGACATCTGCCCGAGATGGGAGATCTGTTCCCAAAGCCCAGTTAGGGACTTCTACAGCAGCCACAATCTGGTAGCAGGGCACGAATACTCTTTCCTGCCACTGGGATGAGGCACTTCTGGGGCAGCTTTTCCACCTTGCTCCCATCACCTCTCTGCAGCTTTTTTTTTTCCTGAGTGCTGCACAGGGTGGTGACAATGAGGGTCAGCACAGAGGAAAAGCCTGTCCTTTGAGGGAACAGGGATGGGTGTGCTGTGGACCTGTACTCTGTAGCTCATGGATCTGTTCTGGACTACAGAATAATTTAAATTTCTTCCAGGACTGGACAAAGACATGAAGAATTAAACCCAACTGGGTTTGCTTGGAATAAGCAGCCTTGAGCAGGATCCATGTCACACTGAGCCAGGGGGTCAGGCTGGCCTCGGTGAGCCAAAAGTAAGGCAGGGGTGTCCGTGGAACGGCACAGATCTCACAAGTGAAATGTGCAGTGCACAGAGAAAATCCTACAGCAGAGGTTTATGTCTCAGGGACCCACATTTTCCTTCACACAGTGCAGAGAAGAATTTTGATCCTCTAGAGAGATGCAGAAACAAAATGCAAATTCCTCTAGCACAAGGACTGGGATTTAGAGCAAGGCAAATGTGTTTGGGTTGCTTTTGTCAGGGCTCTATCAGGTTCTCATTGCCCTGCCGAGCTTCACCTGGGCCTCCAGCCCTTGCCAGGAGCTGCGTTTAAGCTCAGACTGTTAACCCAGCTCCTTCCTGGGGCGGGGCTGTGTGTGTGCTCAGCCTGGCCTTGCTCTTCGCTGTCTCTGCCCAACCTTGGCTCTTCCTCCCCTCGTGTGGGCTCTCCTGGGGTGTCTGCTGGGCCTGCTTGTCTCTCCCTGGTCCTTTGCCTCTCGTGCAGGGCAGCCTGTCCTTCCTGCACCCCCTGGTATCTCCTCTGGTGTTCCCTGCTCCTCCTTTGAATCCCAGAAGGGTTTGGGTTGGAGGCACCTTCAAGACCCTGAATTTCCAAATCCCCTGCCCTGGGCAGGGACACCTTCCACTATCCCAGGCTGCTCCAAGCCCCATCCAGCTTGGCCTTGGACACTTCCAGGGATGCAGCTTCTCTGGCACCCCGTGGCAGTGTTTCCCGGGACAGAAAGCTGTGGAGCTGTCACAGGAGCAGATGTGCAGAGCTGTGGAGGTTCAAATGTTGGGTAGGAAAACACCCCCAGACTCTGTTCCCTGTCCACGCACAGGGCAGGATGCTCCCCTGGGTGAGGATCTCAATGAAGCCAGGGTGGAAAGCAGAGATGAGCTGTAGCCCTGTTGTCTCAGCTCCAGCTGAGAAAGTGGCATTTCAGCAGAGATATGCCTGGGATGTTAACACATTTCTGGCACTGAGCTGAGCACTGGGTGACACTTCTGTGTCTCGGCACTGGTGAAGGCTGGTGACCTTTTAACAGGTTCCCAATTTAGCATTGCATAGACAGGTCTTAAATGCAAACTGTTACCTTTTCCTTTGAGGTGCAGAGAGTTACAGTTCCAGGGCTCTGACAAACATCTGTTTCACTTTGCATTTTCAATTCTGGCTCAGATAATGGGAACTCTTGTACAAGAAAGAGAAAAACAGCAAGAGTCCCCATTACTTACCAGTGGAGAGGTATAAATCGCAGAGCCAGAGCCCTGCTCCTGTGATTTCACTTTTATGGGTCATTACTGTAACTGGCTTGCGCTGCTCTTCTTTTAACATACAAATGGCACCACTTTATTTCCTGTGGGTGGGATTGATTCCCCTCCCAAGGGGTCCCTATTGAACCCAGCATTATTGACACGGAGCATGGAAAGAGGTGTTATTTCTTCAGTCATGGAAACCGTTTTTTTCAAGGCTTAGCTCTGTTTTCTCTGTTGCAGAGCCCCCTTGCAGGCTGATAACTATTGTGGTACTGTAAGTTCCAGCAGGGGCTTTGAAGTTTGTGGAGGTAAGGAAGTTAAAGATCGCTGTGCATGTCTGCTTATTTATATCAACTACTTAGGGTTCTGTAAGGGTGTTTCAAGGTATGTTGGTAATGTAAGGAGCTGTTATAAAAAGCAAAGTGTCTAATTTCTTTTAGCCCCTGCAAAAAGTCTGAGCAAGTTCAAGTCCTGCAGTTTGAACTCTTTGTCTTTGCAAGAGATTGGGAACTTCTGGCTCTGCTCCTGCTGCCAGGGTGTGGCTGTGCTGGGGCATTTTGGGGATGCAGCTTCTCTGATCAACAGGTCCTGGGGTGTTTTCAGATGCAGCTGAGGGCTTGGTGTGCTGCTGCAGGGATTACACCCGGGTGTGCCAGCTCAGACACTCAAGGGGAAGGTGCTGTGCCAGCTTTGCAGAGACCTTTGCTTGGGATATATTAAATTTTGCCCCTTCAGCTTGGCACAGTGCTGGATACTTGGTGTTCTTGGGTTTATGGGAGGAGTGCACTCAGCACCAGCTACCTGAAACCATCTATACATGGCATCAGATTCCTGAAGTGATTGGTTACTTAACAGATCTGTGCAGGTGTTCAGCACATGGATTTCTCCTCCATATTTCCAGAAAGAGTAGATTGAGCAGCTTCTAGAGTCCTGCACTGCAAATTTTGTGTCTCACTTTAACAAGTGAGATCTAAAGAGCACAACTTTGTTGGTAGTGGCTCACACAGTAGAGTCTCAGTGAAGATGGTTAAAGGTGATGATCATTCCCAGATGATTTTTTTTTCTATGTGAAACACTGGCAGAGAAGATAAATAAGAAGATAAGTTTCAGGGGGAATGAGAGGGGCAGGAGGGAGGCTACAGGAGAGGGGAGAGGGATGGCTTGGTCTGCAGCTGAGTCAGTCCTGATGCCACTTTTATCCTTTTTCACTACCCCACAAGTGGTGTGACAAGTGCTGCAAACACAAATATTCATTTTTCTTCCTGTGATAAAACTGTCACTGAAGACAATGAAACATCAGGCAAAAACTCTGTTGCTTTCCAGATGGAGAAGCAGCTCCATGGTGTGAGCCTTGTCCTGAGAATGAAGCGCTGACGATGGGATATGGGGGGCTCAGAGATTTGGGGATTTGCTGTGTTTTTTGGTTTGTGAGGTCTGTTTTTGCTCTGGAGGCAGCGATACCCTGCCCATACACAGAGAGGAAGGACAGCAGTGTGATGCTGACTGGAAGTGAGTGAAGCTGCAGAAGCTGGTGCTGCAGCAAGCAGACAGCAAAACGAACTGGGGGCACCGGGGGCATAAAGTTGTCAAATAATTGCAATGTTGGAATGTCTCAAAGCAACAATAAAGATCCTCTGTTTTTATAGTCAGAGTGGGCATTATATACCAGCCTGGTCTGCTATTCCATCAGTGAGGAATTGCATCCAACCCCCTGAAGCCAGAGGGCACAACAGAGCCAAGCACAGTTCGTGTTGTTTACTTGCTGTGGTCTTCTGTGGTGCTGTCAGTGATTCCAATTGATCCTGCTTAAAATCCTGTCCTTCATAAAGGTGTTAAATTAAAACTGTTCTCTATCACTGACGATCCTTTTAACCTTCTTTTGGCAAGGAGCTGAGTCTTCCTCCGCATCCCTCCCTGGCTCAGAAAAGCGCTTTATTAACACATTCAGTTCCTGAGGTGCGGGTTCACACGGCCATGACAGCACCTTCTTCACCCCCACCTTTCACTTGGATTTCCTCCTGCCTTTGGCTGGGATCTCTGTCAAGTGGGGAATCTCTTCCTTCAGCCAGCTCAGGTCTAGGAGAGCAGTGATTAGAGATAATGTTAATTGCGAAACTGCTTAAATCAGAAGCAGCATTGGAACAGTTCCCACGCTGCTCTCACCCTCCTGCACCACAAGCTCCCTGCCCCACGTTTGTCACAGCAAATATCGACTGTTTTGATGGTTATTTAACCACGTGTCTGTGCTTTGGCATGAAGTGTCTTGCATCCTGCTGGGTACCTTCAAAGACATTTTCAGTGGCCTTTTCTCTATTGCAATTAGAGGGTTAAGGTCAAATAATCACACAACAGAATTGCTCTCTGCTCCTTTGCTGTGATCTTTTTGTGCCTCAGCTGGACATGGCTTTCATGTGACCTGGAACTACTCCAGAGCTCAAAAAATAAATAATAATGATAAACCACAAAAAAATCCAACCTACAATCAACAGCCTCCCCCCAGCTTTAAAGGTATTGCACATTATTTTGTTGGACATGGCCTTCTGCCTCCTGTAGTGAAGGTCAAAAAGCAGGAGCTCCTTTTCTCTCTCCAAGTGTCACTCTAGCAAAAGCTAACGCTGGCAGCCTTGGAAATGAAAGCTCAGCTGACATGGTCCAGGTAATGTCACTCTGGACTTTCTCAAGTGTGCACACCTTGGCTGAGCGCCCTGGCTGAGCCCTGGCCGTGCTTCCCCCGGGAGTCAGCAATCCCGCTGGGATCACATCCCGCCGTTCCTGCCCCAGCCCTGGCTGTGCTTCCCCCGGGAGTCAGCAATCCCGCTGGGAACACATCCCGCCGTTCCTGCCCCAGCCCTGGCTGTGCTACCCCGGGAGTCAGCAATCCCGCTGGGATCACATCCCGCCGTTCCTGCCCCAGCCCTGGCTGTGCTTCCCCCGGGAGTCAGCAATCCCTCTGGGATCACATCCCGCCGTTCCTGCCCCAGCCCTGGCTGCCAGCAGCAGCCACAGGTCACGCCAGGGCTTGAGTTATGCACACACCTGCCCACGAAGGGCTCTTTGGAGACCTCCCTCCGCTGCTTTTACAAGCCCACACATTGATTTGGATTCACAAGCAGCTCAGATGGACTCGTGGCTCTTGGTCCAAAAGCTCAAATTTCTACAGCCTGCTGCAAATCTTTTTTGTGTTGGATCAGGTGAAGTTAATGACACACAAGACAAAACCACTGAGGCTTTTTTATTCTTCCTACTCCAAGCTGAAGGATGCTCAAATACTTCATTGCTTTTACTGCTGAAATCCTTCTAATTTCCAGCCTAAACTTATTCTCCCCCAAGGCATCATTTCTCATTTGTTCTTGTGTCATGGTTATATTTTATATCTGCAGCAAGGACAAATTGCAGATTTAAATAGCAGGGATGCTGCAAAGTTTTGCCTGAGTACAGATGGAACAACTTTCTTGCAATAATTACATAGTAGTTACTGCTTTCATCTGATTAGCTGGAAATACACTGATTTTTCTTCTCCTGTACTTCCCCTAAAAGTTCCTTTTCATCAACAGTTTATACAAATGTTACTCTGGAGGGGATTGTTGCAGTTGCTGTAGATTTAAAAAACCATAATATCTTGGTTTTAAATGTCTGATCATTTGTACCATACAACATCCTGGAAAGGAAACAGCAGAGGAGGACATGGAGATCCATGAAACTATCGGAGCAAGGGTGGATTGACATTGATTTCTTACTATTTCCCCCATTCTATGAGCACCTGGAAATTAATATGAGGGTTTCTAAGTATACAGAATTTGTGTCCAATCCAGCAGAGCCTGAGCTGGAAGCAGTTCAGAGCTGGGAGGATGTGGGAGCCCATGAGCCTGTATCCAGAGCAGCCCCTGGATGTGCCCTGGCCGCACTCCCTGGGCTAGGGAGACCAAAAGGTCTCCCAGGATGCCAGGGACCAGGATGCCTTGTTCTGCTCCCCTTTCCCTAGCCCTACCTGTGTACCACCCCTGTGCCCTCAGACTATTGGTCCCTGATGTTTTCTCCCCACCCCTACTGACCCCATATAAACAACCTGAACACTTCCTCTTTCACCCTCTTGCCCATCCTCTCTTCGTTCCATCCTCATCTGCCTCCCTGGATGCGCACCACACACGTGGCTGGAATAAATTTCTCCCAGAGACCAACCCTGACTCTGTGCCATCACTTACTCAGGAGACTATCCAGGATGTCTGAGTGTGTGTGTGCAGTGACCTCGCTGTGCAGCTCTCAGCCAGAGACGCTTTCAGAAGGTTGTAGCCTCTTTACCACCAAACCCCGGCTGCAACAGGAGGGGAAGGTGGCACACAAGTTTTCCCAGTTGTCACTGTCCTGGACACACCCCAGGTGAGTGATGTCCCCTCTGGGGAGCTCGGGCAGAAGCACAGCAGGGCTGCAATGGACTTTGTGACCCTGGGCCACGAGAACCTCAATAAAATTCACACAGTTCATTCCCCTCCAAATGTTCAATGAGCATCTGTGCTTTATTGCATGAATATATCTTAGCTCTCACTTATTCCTGCTTGTAACTTGCCTGAAAGGGAAGCAAACCCCTGATTTTAAGGAATGCTGTAAAACCAGAAGACTTACAGAGGCAGGTGGGGAAATGTTTAAATGCACTGAAGCACCTCCACTGATTTCAGTAGCAGTCAGCTTTGTAAAAGTACCCAATTTAAAAGTGTAAATAAATAATTTCCACAGTGTGAGTCACTGCAGTTATATATATTGAAATTCCAACTAGAGTAACTTCTTCTTCTCTCTAACCACTTAAAAACATTTAAAAGTACCACAGAGCTATTGTTTGTGCTATCACAGGAAAGAAATTGAAGAAAATGGAGTTTGCTGAACCCACTCCAAGGTTAAATCTTCCCAGCAGTGTGCAATTGTTCCAACCTTGTTTCTGAATACTCTTGATTTGAAAATGTCAGGAAATCACTTTTCTTCCCAGTACAAGTCTGTTCCAGGTATCTTCTGTCAAGCAGAGCCCTGTGAAAATGCCATCCCTCCTATCCCACCTTTGACGTCAGCGCGTCACTGCTGGATGCATTTCCTCACTGCCTGATGTTACCTTGAATTTGAGCAGAAAGTCCACAAGAATCAAAGGAGAGAAGTGTTAGTTCTCAGCCAAACATATGGAGAGCCATGGAAGTGACTCTCCTAGGTCCATCTGTTTAGTTTGGTGTTCAGGAAAGGAAAAAGGGTGGTGAAGCAAAGGTTTGTATATTGAAGGGTTTTGCTTTTGGCTTTCTCATTGCTTCTTTAGCCAAGTCTTCCTCTCTGGAGCAGTGAAAAAGGAAGGTGACTCAGTCTTTTACTCTCTCTGGGTAAAATAAGATAAAATAATGTGCTCTCTGTGAAGGCAGCTGTGCACCAGCAGAGTCTTTTTGGTTTCTAGAAGCTCCTTGCTTGCACTGGATGAAAATGAGCTCAGTCTCAGGTCTGGGTTTGTAAATGGGGAAGTCCAGCTTTGATACAGGTGGGGTAGGACAGGCTGTGCTTGTGACACTCTCTGCTGCTTCACAGGCACCTGGGGAGCTCTGGGGAGTGGTTCAAGGCACAGCACCAGACACCTGGGAGCTGTGTGAGTACTGACTGCCAGTAGAAATTATGGTGGTGGGGTTTTTAATGAGGAATTGCCAGACTGGGGCAAAGGATGGAACAGAGGGATTAACACATAAATGCTGCTGAGTGAATCAGTGTAACAAGGCTGAGGGGGCTCAGGTGAGCGACAAAATGGACTTGTCCGCTCTGCACTGGCCTGTCTCTGGCCAGGTAATGCCAATTAATAGAAAATGAAGAGTCTGACTCTAGAAGCTGTTGTGTACGTTCATTTCTCATTGAAAGAATGGAGAATAATTTCAGCAAAATCCTTTGGGAATCTAGAGCTGATATTTTCAGGGCATTATGACTTTTCAGCCAGTATCCATGGCAGATTTGTGATACAGCAAAAAAAAAGTAAAAAGTGATAGCGTGGTGTAGCAGGAGGGGTTTTCTCTGGGGGGTTTATGGATTCAGTTTAGGGGCATTGATCTGCTCAGTAAATGCTGAAATCTCTGAGTTTCTTCCCGCAGTCAGGAGATCTGGTATCTAAAATAGCCCTTTTCCCCCTGATATTTGCAGTATATTTTTTGGCTCACAGAGCTATTTGCATGTCAAGGAGTTCTTCCCTGAGTGCAGACATCGGCCAGCTCGAGTATGCAGCAAAGCCACAATGCACAGTTGTGCTGGCCCAGCACTCCCCATTGTAAGACCCCTTTGTCCTCTGTTAAACAAACAGCTTAAGCTGAAATTTTCTGTGCTGGGTACCTGTCTCAGTCTGTCTCTTCTCCGAAGGACTCAGCAAAAGGGTCTGAGCTGTTTCTGTGAATAGGGCAATGGAAAAAGGATTATTTTAGGAGTGCTAAGGATGTCTTCTGTGGTTTGAAGAAAGATGAGAGCTGGTACACGGGAATAAGGTCTTGAAGTTCCAGAAGGTTTTCCACAGCACGCACCTGGCAAGATGGAAGGGAACGGGGGGCGTGGCAAGGGGACACCTCGGGGCAGAGCTCCATGGTGATGGAAGTTTTCATGTGGGGAAAAGGACGATGGAAACGAGGTTTATTTTTATCACTTCTGTTGGGCTGAATCCAGAAAGGCAGATGATGCTCCTTGCGATAAACAAATGTGTTTTAACTGGCTTCAGCAAACCCGTATGTACAGCTGAGGGGTTACGTTCCCCTTAAGTAAATTCTCCTGATGTTAACTTCCAGTCTGAAAAAACAGTTTAGCTGCAGGACCTTCTTACTGAGCACATCTGCTCGGCAATTTTGTGCAGCAGCACATCTGCCATCGAATGGAGCAGAACCTGCAGAGCTCTGGGAGATAGGAAAAAATAGGACAGGTCAATTTCTGGCTTGGAGAATGAACTCAGGACAAGTTGTGACTTGAAGCTCCCTAGAAGACCAGCACTTTTGACACTAGGCAGCTGGCAGGTTTGGCTGAGCAGCACTTTGTGGGGAGGAGGGCTGCCAGTGTAGAGAGCTGAGCCAGGATCTGAGCCTTAGGGACACTGCTGGAGGAACATCCTGCAGCTTTGGAGCAAAGGAGCAGTCTGCTTTGATCTGGCCCCATTTCTCTTGTGCTGCTGTTGGTTTTCTGTAAGAAACTCTTTAAAGAAATAAAACCAACACAAAACCAACAAATCTCAAATAAGCAACCTCCTTGTGTTGCTGCCACAACTACACCTGCTCTCAAATTTTGTGTCTTCTTGCTCGTTTCTTGCTCCTTACCTCAGCTCTCCTCTGGGTTGTTAACACGTTTGCTTTCAATATTCTTCATTATTTTGTTTCTTGTGGCAGCAGTTGCTGCTCTGCCAAGGCCAGAGCATTACTGGCATGTAGGGAGGTTGTGCCTGGCAGCGGGGACCTCACCTTCTGCAGGTCACTGACACCCCAGCCTCAGCACAGTGCTCGTCTGTGGCACCTCCTGATAGCTTCTGTTTGTGCTTTTGCTCTTTCTATTCTGTAGATCTTCCAGTTCCATGGTTAGTCACCTTCTGCTTCTTTCCTACACCTCCTATTTTCATTGTCCCTCCTGGCCAGTTGGTGGTTAGACCTTCTCCATCCTCCTTATCCCAGCTTGGCTGCCCTGTTGCCTCTCTCCCTTTGTCTGTGGTGTCACCCCCCTCTGCCAGTGTCCCGTGTGTGCTGTCACACTGCAACTGGAGCCTGGTCTACAGCTTTGTGGCCGTGCCCTCAGCTTCTTTTTTCCATGGTTTTTGTCCCACAGCCTGTCTGCAGCACATTCCTGGAGATGAAGTGGCAGCCAGGTGGGTGTGCAGCATTCTGTGTGCTCCAGAAAGTGCAGGAATTACCTGCAGGAATTACCCCTGTCTGTCTGGCCAGCTTGTGACCATTCTCCACTGTCCTGACACACTTCAGTAGATGTCCCTTCGCTGGACTGCAGCAGATCTAAATGTGAGGCCGTGTCTTGGCTGTCCAGCTCTCCAGTGCCCTCGGGCTGTTCCCTACTCTGCCCTTACTCTCTAACCACCTCTACAGCACAGTTGTTGGTATTGGACACAGGAAGGGGGAGGTGGAAGGCGCCATTCGACACAGGAGGAGGAAGATGAGAGCTGCAGGGGGATGCCTGGGGCAGAGCTGGTGGCACTGGGGTCAGCGGTGGGCTCTGATGTCTGTGCAGAGATCTCAGCAGGTTTCTTGTCGAGCTGTTCCCTCTGCTGTCCTTTCCCAGCTGTGCACACACCCCCTTGCAGTGCTCCCATGTCATTGTTTACCACTCAGCCCATGATAGGGGAAGTATTTCTCTCCTCCTTGGCTACAAGTGCCGACAGTCAGCCCTCGGTGACATAATGACCAGCCAGTGTGAAACTGTTAAAATTACCTCATAAATAACTCCTAATGCTCAGAGAACCAGGAGTTGCTGCTGCTCATAGATAAATTATTCCCTGCCATTATGGAGCATTAAACCATGGCAGATATGGAGGTCTCCATAGGGGTTTCATTAAACACCAGAGGTTTCCTATAGATTTAACCATCAGGGAGCTACACATCTCTTGCTGCTTGTCAGCCCTCCCATGTTAGAGGTAATGCACTTCTGCACAGGAGTATGGGGATGGTAATGGCCAGGAAAATGTCTCTTAATGCGAGAAAAAAAAAAGAAAATCCCAACATTGTTAACATTCAGTGGCAGAATGCTGTTTGTGGCAAGGTTTTTGATCTCTACAGTTTGAAAGTTGGTGGCTCTTTTCACATGAAGACATTAAGTGTAAATGGAAATAGTCCTCTGCCAGTCAGGAGCCAGCAGAAGGACAGCACATCAGCACTGCCTGCCCTGCCAGCAGTGGAGCTTTCCAAATCTCTGCAGTTAGCCTGGCTGGGACTGAGGTGCTGCAGCATGTTGTGGTGGGCTTGGCATCGTTGGTTTAATGGTTGGACTCAATGATCTTGGAAGTGTTTTCCAGCCTCAGTGCTTGTGCAGTGGAATGTCTGTGTGCTGCCTGTGATGGAGGCACCAGAGGCCTGTCTGCCTGTGCTGCTACCCCAGCCCCACACTGCCTGGAACAGTGACAAGGCTCATCCTCATCCTCATCCTCGTCCTCATCCTCATCCTCATCTACATTGCTGTGTGACCCTTCTGACTCAGGGCTTTGTCCTGCCAGACCCTTCCACCCAAGCACAGCCACCAACAACGCCACAAGAGCACCCAAGCACCCCGTGATGAAGTGACTGCGCCCATGCACGGTCCAAATCGCCCTGTAGAGACTCTCCATCCGTGCTGGGCTCCATGGCAAGGATGGAGGTGCGGAGCACCCTCAGGTCCTCAGGCCATGGCAGAGCCATGCAGCTTCCACCATGAGTGGTTCATGTGCATTTGTTCTCCCAAGACTCTCTTGCAGCCAAGGCCAGAAGAACAGGTGGTGCCTTCCCAAGATTTTGGAAGGCTTAATGACCACCATGGAAATATTTACGTCTTCTTCCCGGAAACTGTTGGTAAGTAATGACCACAAGCATTGCACAAATTATTCCTACAGTGTGTTTCCCTCCTTTTTTTTTTTGTAATCTTTCCTATTGCTGCTGTAATATAATCTATTTTAATATTAAATATTTCAGCTTTGTGTTATGTTGAAGGCCTGTCCTTTTTGGCAGTCTGCTGAAATTGTACTTATTCTCAAAGCTGTTGCAGCTGTCATTCACATGTAATTAATGTGACTACACCACTGATGACTCCGCTGTCATTAATTAGAGGTGTGAACAGGAAATCACACCCAGCAATGCTCCCCGTTGGGTTTCCTTTCCCACCATCCCAACCCCATCGTTTCAGCTGAGCAGTGGGTGGACAACTGCAAAGTAGCCACGTCAAAGTGGACTCACTGTGGCTCAGGGAATGGGCCATCCGTGGGAAAACTGGGGGGTTTCTTCCGTGTAGTGGGATTTGCACTGGCTCTTACACCAAGTGAGTGGTGTGCTGACGGCTCTTCAGGGCTTCTCAGCCATGGCTCTAGCCACTGCTTACCTCAAATGGGCTGGAAGGGGCCCCGTGTCAGGGTGGGAGTGCTCAGTGATGCACACTGATCCCTCTCTGCTGCCTGTCCTGAGCAGGATCTGGCTGAAATGTGCCCCAGCTCCCTTCTGGAAAGCAGGAAGGGATATGAACCACAGCGAAAAAGAAGCAAAAGTTTGAATATGACAGGGATGGACAGTGCTTTTAAGTTTTGTGGTTGAAGCACAGCTTGAGTCTTCCTCTGGAATCATCACCTTGTTTCACTGATTAACCAGAGAAATGCAGCATCTGACATTAGGAGACTAAATTAGGTGATGTGATTACTCCTTTAAACTCAAATCAGGTACTAATCCTTCAGGCACCCTGATCTTTCTGGCTTCTCTTCCATTCCATCCTCAAAGTACAAATTAAAAAGGTGAACTATTACTACTTAAATGGCTTTCAGAACTCTGATTATTTTTCTGACCCCCATTTCTCCCTCAGCAGGATAGAAATGATGCTCACTGAGGCTGCAGCAAACCCAACCCTTTACCATTATAAAAAAAAAAGGCAAAAAACCTGAGATCTGAAGGGAGAAGATAGAGGGGAAAATAATTAACGGTGCTACTGAATGATCAAGACTTTTAATCCTTTACCTGCAGCTGGGCTGTGTTTTGCTGATATGGGGAGGAGAACATGATTCAGTTTAGCCAGTCCCAGAGCCTGCCAAAATGTCTGGCCAAGTCCTGCCTGAGTTTTGTCCTCTGGGTCCATTCCCCTGTGCTGGCAAGGGCAGGATCTGGCTTGGTCAGATCCTTCTAGGATGAAAAAACGACCCTTTCTAGATAATTTTTTTCGTGGTGCGAAATACTCATGTATGAAACAGGTAAAGAGAATGGGTGGAAATATTGAAAGTCTTCAAAAATGTTTTATTCTCCTTTCTGTGTAACTCCAAGTGTGCGTGGTAAGGTAATTGCTGTGGGTATCTGATGAAACAGCATTCAGTGGCCGGGTTTCTTAAAGTGGCCCCGATCTTGTTTGGTTGTGATAAAGAGGATAAATAGATAAATGCACATCTTCACGTTCACATGAAAGCCAAAATCACATGTGACAGAGACAGAAACAATAAAACCTGAGACTGGAGAATGAAAGAGAAGGGTAAAGCCTTGTGGTTTAATAGAAAGGGAAATATATGGGAGAATCTTTCATTTCTGACCGTGTTTGCTGCAAAGTAATAAGATACGTTGGCTCTGAATGGAGAAGATAAGAGACTGGGATAAAAATCCAGTTTCAGTACAACAACCATGGGAAGTAAATCATTGCCTTGTTTTTATTACTACAGGCACAGGGATACAGTGGAAAGATGTAGCTACAGGGAAAAATTCCAACAAGCCCACAGGATGGGCTGCGAATACTTGAGGTTTGCTTTTAAAGGGGCGAATGCTTGAGAGACTTCCCTCTTGTGAAAGTCTCAGAATAACACTGCTTGAATGTCTTAAAACTGCGGTTATGGCTCCCAGAAATGAAGCAGTGGGGAAATTGGGAAGCAAAGTAGCAGCATCAGATAGTTTGGGCCAGACCTGAAGGGGTGTAAAATCACAGACGGAAGGGGACTCACAAGGTGACCACCTCCTCTGCCACCACAGAGCCCCAGTGCCCCACCCCTCCCACCCAGTCCAATATTGGGAAATTCAAGGTTTCTTTATCTCCATTTTAATGCTGTGAAAATAGAAATCAACCCAGAGTGGCCTTTCGGAGTTGCCGAGTTCCTAAATTTACATGAGGTTTCTTAAACAAGCCGGCTGATTTTACGACATGCTGAGCAGCTGCTGAGGCCAAGTACAAATTCATCTGGAGACACAGCTGGGTCACTAATGTGGAAAGGGCTTGAGATGAAAGGCTCTGTGTGAAACAGTCTGTTGTGAAGTTGCTTTGACTCCACAGACTTCCAGACAGCCCCTGAGGCTTGAGCAAGTCTAAAGATGCAGTTGTTAGGCAACACTAGTGGGCTTTTTGGAGATCATACATTGCAAATCTGGACTCTGAAAGAAGTCTTGTCTTCATCCTCTTTTGTTGCTCTACATGTTCTTTGCTCCCAGGGCATGAGTTTCTATTTGTCTGTGTTTCTTATTTGGCTTCTGGAAGAGGAGGTGGGGACATGCAGGTGATGTTCTGTCTCCTGGCCACCCTCTGGGCTGCTCTTTGCTCACTGTGACTGAGGGGACATCACGCAGAAGCTGCTGGTCCAGCTCTTGAAGCACCAGGAATGTTCAGACTTGCAGCTGAACATTTTGGCTTTGATCCTTTTTTTGGTAGCAGGTCAGACCAAACTCGGGTCAAGACTTCCATGCTCAATCCAGCCCAGTTTGAGGATGTCTGGATCCTGAGGCCATGTCCATCTGATGTTAATTCAAGCTGGCAGAGGTTTAGATTGGACATTGGGAAGAAATCCTTCCCTGTGAGGGTGGGGAGGCCCTGGCACAGGGTGCCCAGAGCAGCTGTGGCTGCCCCTGGATCTGTGAAAGTGCCCAAGGCCAGGTTGGATGGGGCTTGGAGCAACCTGGGACAGTGGAAGGTGTCCCTGCCCATGGCAGGGGTGGATGAGCTTTTAGGGGCCTTCCAACCCAAGCCTTTCTGTGCTCCTATGATTAATTCACCCCCCCATGTTGCCAGGTCCCTGCACCTGTGCTGCCCACCACACTTCGTGCTAGGAGGTACCTGGATGTAGAGTTTTCTGTTTATCTCCCTGGACAGTGGCACTTTGCAGCCCAAAGCAGACGTGTTTTGGCATGCAGATTATACTGTGTTCCATGGTGAAATATTATGCTGTATTTCTTTATATATGTATTTTATCTGTCTAAGACCATAGTGCTTTATGTAGCAGTGACAGCAGCTTCACAGGTTCTTTATTAGAGGAGGAATCCCTGGGTTATGGGGAAAATACAACAGATTTTATCAAAAACAGAGGGTTTTTCTAAAGAGCAAATCTCTCTAGAGCCTGTTTCCCCCGATGTCCACTGGAGCTTTTAATGATTTGGCCTCTCCATCTGCCCCGAGTGGGATTGCCCACTTGCCTGGAAGCACTCTAAATTTAGACCATATTAAAATCATAAAATCAGAATCACAGAATAGCTGGGGTTGGAAGGGATCTTAAAGATCATCTCATTCCAACCCCCTGCCATGGGCAGGGACGTCTTCCACTATTCCAGGTTGCTCTGAGTTCCATCCAACCTGGCCTTGAAAATCAACAATAATATGGACTGAAGCAGCATTTCTACTGTAGTTTGAGGAAAAGCTTCCAAAGGACCTGCTGAGATAAAAACAGGGCTTGAATGCAGTTATAATTCCTAGAAATTACCCTCACAGGGCCTAGGGATAATTTTGTGATAGGGAAGGTAGGTGGGACTCTGGTAGTAGACATCAGGAGGTTTCAGTAGGCAAATGTCCATACCAGCCATGACCTTTCCACAGGCCCCTATAAATCCTGGATCCTGTGGTCTGGGAAGGGTGTTGGAGAAAGGTGAGGCAGCTGTGATGGAAAAGGGGATGGAAAAGGGGCTGTTCAAGGACCGTGAGTTTAGAAGTTAATTTTGGACATGATAAAAGGTGGGGCTGCATCACTTTGGTTTCACGGTGGTAAGGAACTACCCGTGTCCTCTTGAGGAGTGGGACCAGGGAGTCAACAAACATCAACAGATTTCCTCATTTATTCAGTTTCAAAATTTCCAGCATTTCAATTCCAAAGCACTAAAGCTGAAGGTATTTTTTCGTGTGAAGTGATTGTTTCCATGGCATCAAAATATTTCGTTCTAATTTTTGGGGTTTTAAAACCTTTTATTTAAAAAGTTGGTTCTTTTGAAGTTCTAGTTCAAGGAAAAAGCTTTGCCTATCACTCCAATCTTATCTGATTGCTGCTTTTGTAAAACAAAGTTTTGTGGGGTTGACAAACACGTTTGAATTAAACAGCTTCTTTTTGGTTTGAGATTTCTTTAGTGAAAAATATTCCCATGGATTCTATTTGAGACCTGCTGTTATATGCCTCAAAAAATAAAAAAATCCAGCCAAAAAGTGTCATGAAGCAGAATGTGTTTTATTCACCCTGAGATAAATTGCAAGTGTAACAATGCCTGTGAGAAACGGGGAACTGGAGAGAAATTTTCGAGCACTTCAGTGTGCCAAGAAAGCCGTATACTCATCAGTTATTTCTGCTACAGCTCGAGGTTTTATGAAGTTGAGATATTTAAAGAGTTCTCAATAAAATCTGGAACAGAAAGAAATCATGTTTTTGTTCTGAAGAGGAGGTAAAGACCAGGTTCCTTGAAAGTTTGACAGAAATTTCTGATCCAGGTGTGCCTTGGGGAGTGTGTCTGATCCAGCACAGCTTTCCTTCTGATTTTTGCACTAAAGGCCTCAAAAAGGACTTTTAAGTCCCTTAAAATACAATTGTTTGCTGGTGTACTTGGAGAGCTAAGAAAGAGAAAAACAAATTAAAACAATGGTCTAGTGGAAGGTGGCCCTGCCCATGGCTGGGGGTTGGAACATGGTGGTCTTTAAGGTTCTTTCCAGCCCAAAGCATTCCCTGATTCTATTATTAAGGAGGTGCCAGGAATTTTACACCTGGCACTCAAGAGTCAGAGTAGGGGGACGGAAGTTATGGGGATAATGCAGGTCCTGGTTTTCAGTGGGTAATTATTTAATGTGTGATGATTTGCCTGCCAGCAAACTCAGATTGGGAGCATCAATGTTATAGAAGTGCTCACACCAATCATAAATCAGATTCTCCTTCCTTCAGAGGCAGCACTAAGTTTCTTGGCAGTACACAAAATATCCAAACTGTGTGGAAATACATGTCTGTATTACAAACACTTAAATGTGTGCTTTTGAATAGCGTGGAAAGCTGAGAGTTTTGTAAAAAATTAAATATATGGTCATTAAGATATTTTGCAAGAGAATTTTGTGAATTTGAGAAACGTCTTGTTCACACAGAGGAAGATTGGATACCATCCTAGCCTGATTGGATATTCCATAGTGTCCTGTCTCACCTGTGAGTAAAATTAAATACCTGGGTTCTTATTCCTTCCCATGCTTTCTTTGACTTCAAAAAAGACTTTTTATTTTTACGAATCACTCTGCCAAAAATTTCATCAGGGAAGTAGGAAAGTGCAGCTGTTTGGGTTTTTGTTTGCATGGAGAATTGCAGGGGGAAGGAGAAGCAGAGATGAGGAGGAGGCTCCACGAGATGCATCACTGGAAAAAGTCCTGGCTGAGCCTGCAGTGAATCTTTATGCCAGCTCTGGATGCAAGGAGCTGGGATTTGCTGCTGTTGACCTGAGTTCACTGATTTTCATACCTAAATATTTTTCTAAGTGAGGCCCACCTGGGCTACAGCTACTCCCAGAGGAACGGGTCAACATCAATGGTAAATGGAGATTATTTTTAGCCAAATTCTGGAGTCCCGATATACCTCAGTTTTCACTTTCTCAGCACATTTTATTCAATTTTATTAGGTCATTTAGCAAATAATTTTAATTTTCTGCTTAGATATGAATTTCTGAAAGTAATGTACTGTTGTACAGTTAATGAGTCTGCTAATAAGCTCCAAGAAAATGTGATTTGCGAATCATTCCAGGACATAACTGTCACTCAGACCCTATGCCAATTAGCATAACCATTAGCAGCTCTCCCTAAGAGGTCCTTGAAATTTAAATGAGCTTTCCTAAGATCCTTTTTACCAGGGAGGTTGCAGCTTCTGCCTCGCATGGAAAATGCAGCTTGGTGAAAAGCAATAATTCATTAAGGACAAAGCAGATCTTTGGAGGTAAACGCCCCCCTGGGTTGTGAGCAGCAGCGGTGTCTCTGCGAGGCACTCGGTGCCTGTTTGCCCTCACGGTGATGCTGAGAGGTGCCATGGCTGAGTGACCACCTGAGAGCCAGGAGAGGCTGCCAAGACACTGATGCAGCAGCAAAACGGGCAGTGTGTTCTGCAGAACCACGTCAGCATGAGGGGGTGTTTCGGAGGAATATTTTAGCAATAAGGTCTCTGCTAAATCTCGGTGAGTTTACTGGCTTGGTGGATTTAGCTTTGTTGGGGGGAAAAGAAGCTGCCTAGAGGCTGTGGAGGTTGTGGAGGTTGTGGGCAGTGCTGTGATGCTCTCAGGTGCTGCAGGGACCGCGGCTCCTCTGGGTGCAGGCAAATTTCATCTGGCTGCAATTCCCACTGGAAGGTTCCTGAATGTTTCACTCCACAGCCTCTCCCCCTTCCCCCCAAAAGAAAGCACTTTTCTCAACACTTGGCTTTTATTTCACTCTTTCTCTCTCTCAGCCCATTGTTCTCGGGGCTCCCAGGCCCAATACCATCAGGTGGTTTAGGAAGACGAAAATCTTTGTCTAGGATAAGAACCTCACAGAGACTGAAGCCATGAGAACCTCACGGAGATCTTGCCATGCCATTGCAGAGATGTCTTCCCACAGGTGGAGGCTTAGCCAGGATATCCACGAGGCAGACACAGCACCTCAGCTCAGATACAAGAGCTCCGGACTCGGGTGGAGCCTGCTGTGGCTCGGGGCTGTACACCAAAAAAAGTCAGGTTGTATTAGGCAACTTTAAATACCTGGCAGAGGTTTTGGCTTAATCTCTCTCCTTTTAATCCTGCCTTGTCTCATTGACAAAAAGAGAAATCCCCACACTTGCAGGTGATTTCTGCCAGTTGCAGTCGGGTGGTCCCTCAGGGCCCTCCAGAGCCAGCTCATGGGGTGATGTCCTTGGGCCACCACCTTTCCTCTGTGCAGCCTCCCACAGTGCAGGAACAGCTTTTGGTGCAGAATGTGGAGCCCAAAGCTGCCCATTTCCCCCTGTGCCTGTGTGTACGTGTAGACCTGTGAATTACTGCTGTGTCCATGTGAAAATGCTTTGATGGTTTGACAAACTTGGATCTGAAACCTCAGGAAAACAGCACGGGAAGGTGCTTGGGGCTGGAGAACAGAGCCTGGCAAGGGGGTCGAAGGAGTTCCTCCTCCTGAACTCCAAAGTATTAGACTGACTCTATCCCTCTTTTGACTGAGCAAGTGAACATGAAACAGAGGATTAAATAAAGCAATAAAGTTGTTAAAGATCTAAAGCTGATGTGAGTCATCCAGGAGAGATTAAGGCAGTCACACAAATGAACAAAGCAGGTAACACGCTAAGGTAAAAGAGGGGATAAAGTTTGTCAAGATCAAGGATCAGCCTCAGAAAGTGGTGCAATGAATTAATGGCACAGCAAAAGTGAGCACCAGGCTGGGCAAAGGCCCTGGGCAGCCTGTGAGGGGCTGTTTCCTCTGCTGTCTCCAGAGGGGTTCCCCAGCCATCACTTGCGCCCTCCAGCTGGAGCAGTGTTTGCCCATCGCTGCCGTTCAGCAGCAGCCACGGCTGATTTCCCCAGACCCCACGTGCCAACGACTTGCACAATCACTTGTTTTCCTCTTTCCTCTGTTTTAATGCAACACTGGAGACTTCAAGGACTGGGAGAAGGATGAATGCAGAGACAACACCGTGCAAAAAACACCAGCTGATCGGGGAGATTATTAATAGTAGCACCAGCAGCAGCTGGGAGCTGATTGATTGGAGGTGACTGGGAGGTCCAGGAGGCCTCAGGGCGCTTTCCAAGCCGTGTCTGTGCCTTTGCTGATGGAGCCTGAGCAGGTTTGCACAGTGGGGTCCTGCGAGCCCACGTCATGTCTGGCCAAGGCTCTGCTGGGCAGGATCCTTTCTGAGCCCTCAGAAAGCAGCTGTGTCTCAAAGAACATGACAGCTCAGGCTTGGCTGAACTCATTAAAAACCAGGGCTCCTTATTTAATATGGAGACACAACAGAAACTTTTGTTTTTACTGGGAAGCCTAGGAAAGGGTGGCTCTCAAACCATTCCCAACTCAGGTTTAATGCAAAACTGGAATTTCCCTGGCTGTGCTGGCTGTTGATGGATGATCATTTGTCATACTTTTTTCTCCTGATAGGAAAATCCGGGGGTGTATAAATCATATTTCCACGCAAGAGACCAGGTACGGATTTTTTGGTATTTGCCCTTAATTGCCTTCTCGGTTTTTGTTAGACAAGAAAGGATATTAACAGGATTGCACAATGGCCAATTAGTCTTAAAGGTCTTTAGTTTCATTACTTATCTGGAATAATTTGTAATCTTCCTTTGACAAAGGCAGGAGCCCTTTTTGAGAATAACACTAAATCAGGCTGCTGGAGCACATAGCGATTAACATATACAAGGGATGTTCTACCAAACAGAAATTCAATTTAACAGATCTCACAGCTAAAACCATATCCCAGTTATATTCATATCCTTCTGCTTCTCTGTGTCACCCTCTTATCCCCATCTTCAGAGGTTTTAGCATGAATTTATCATGTTTCCTCGTGTTCTTGCTCCTACTCAGCCTGCTCAGTACCCACCATTTTTTTTTTTTTCCATAATGTTCTTTGATCTCTTATTTCTTTGCTGATCCCTTATGATGCTGCTGGCTACAGAGGCAGGGACAGGGCCCTGGGAGCGCTGGTGGGCTTTTCTGCCCCTGGGCAGAAGAGAAAACAAGTGCAGACACTTAGGGCACCCGCTCCAGCCCTTCTCTGTGCTGTGACTGATTAGATCATGGACATTTGCCAGCTTCTTGCTCTGTTTTAAACCATCAGAAAGGTGGATGGATACCTGTAAAAAGGTCTTTTGAAAGGCACATAATAACACTGCCCTCGCTATAATTCAAATAGGAATATCTTTTTGGCCTTTGACCACTGGCAAAGATTTGAGAGAGGAAAACATTGAGTGGGACAAAGAAAGCAAGCAGGGGTTGAAGACCCTCTAAATAAAGGCAGTTGTATCCCCTAACAGGAAGTAAAATCCTCATTGATGAGTTGTTATTACTTTAAAAAGCAGAGGCTGAAATCAGCTCATGAGGAGCTGAGCTGCTTCAGTCAATGTGCAGACAAAGCAGATTCTTCTTATAGTGCCTTCCTCTCTGCACTGTCTCTGTTTCTTCCCAGCCTTCTCTAGGTTTATCAAGGTAAATCTTTTTTGTTATCTGAGGGCGGTGTTTTAAGTGGAGGTTTTTCCTCTGTACAGTGTGAAGATTGGATCAGTTTTTTATATAGTTGGACTTTTTTATACAGGACAACCTAAATGTTGTCCAGACCCTACTCAATACGGAGACAGCCACAGCAGCATCATGGAGAAAAGGATGAGGCAACTTAGCAGCCAAAAGAGCAGGAGAGACTTCAGTCTGTGTCCTGCTCTCCCTGCCACTCCCATAAATCTGTACTGGACAGAGCAGTGATGTGACATCCCTTCTGTCTTTCTATTTGCTTCCCTTCTGGTTTTGTTTTTTCTTTATTTGTTCACGAGCCAGGAAGATTTCTTAACAGCACTTACAGCCACAGACATATAGAACATCCTGAGCTGGAAGGGACCCACAAGGACCGAGTCCAGCTCCTGGCCCTGCACAGACACCCCACCAACCCCACCCTGGGCATCCCTGGCAGCGCTGTCCAAACGCTCCTGGAGCTCTGGCAGCCTCGAGGCCGTGCCCATTCCCTGGGGAGCCTGGGCAGTGCCCAGCACCCTCTGGGGAAGAACCTTTCCCTGATCTCCAGCCTGACCCTCCCCTGGTACAGTGCCAGAGAGCAGAGATCAGTGCCGGCCCCTCCTCTCATGGGAGTGTCCCTGCTCAGAATTCTGTGTCACCCAGATCAGAGTCAGCTGTCACCTCTCAAACGCCTCTGCAGCGCTGGAAGTGTCAAACAAGTTTGTCAAAATGTGGGCAGCTGTCTGCTCACAAAGCAGTCACCTGGGTCTGGGTTCTGGTACTTTTCTACATACTAAAAGCTGTCTCTGTAGGTAACACAGGCAATAAAACCTGCCACTTTCAAATCATCAAACAGGCAGACAAATGTGGAGCCAAAGAATCTCTGCTACATGGCAGGTTGTGCTGTTTGTTGGTTATTGTACAGCCATAAAAACTGAAACCAATTTAAACGTGTCTGGGTGCCAGTGAGCTGGCAGAGCTCCTCTGGCTGCAGGGAAATGAGGATTTGGTTTGATTGTGTGGACAGGGCTGAGCTTTTTGTCTGCATCAGCTGCTCACCTGTAGCAACACAGCAGCATTTCTTCCCTTTGCCAACCTTCCTTAGGCTTCTCCCATCAAACTGTGGATTTTCTGGGGCACCTCTGCTAATGCAGCTGCCTGCAATAGAGCTTTAGTGATGGGGCCAGGGGCCTGGTTTGGGTCCTGCAACTCACAGGTTGTACAGCACACCCTGGGAAGTGTAGGTGGGGCCAGGCCTGCCTGTGTCCAGGTGGGAAGGTGCCCTTGGACATGTTCTTCCAAGGCTCCTCACCCCAGGCTCTGTGTCTGAGCATGTCTCCACCTGCAGCAAATTCCATCCCCGTGTCTTGTACGGGTTTCTGGAAAATGGGCTGAGGAGTTAAAGTAAAAGAAAGACTCCATGAAAGTGCTCCCAGAAAGGAGCTGATCAGTGAGCTTAACCCTCATAAAGTGCTAAGGAGCACGATGCTGCACATATTGACTGCAGGGAAAGCTTTGGTCAATAGCCACACAGACAACAGAAACTCCACACAAACACACACAGCTGCAGGAATGAGGTTTCACCAGTGCCACACATCACAAAACTGCTTATTATATACTGTGCCTCGTAGGATTTATTGTCACCTGCTCCACGTCCTGTGCTGAGAGTTGACCTGGGAGTCGTGAATCCACAACTTCCATTTCTACCTCTTCCACAGTGACAAGGTGGACTGATTTCCATCCAAGTGATTTAAATGAGCCACTGGGGAACCGTGACTTAAATCATTGATGTTTGCTTTTTACATTGGCAGGAGAGGCAGCTTTAATGATGTACGGTCCTACTGCTGCGGCTAAAATCTGAATTCCTGGAATATTCCCTCCAGATAATCTCTAAAGTTCATGCATTTGCCTCTGGCTGGCAAGCTGCACACAAGGGAGAGGATTCTTGGCTCAGCTGGGCAGTTTGGAGCTGCTGTGCTTGTATTGGCAGCCTGGAATAGGCAGCTCCGAGGGAAGGTGCCAAATGGGGTTGTATTAAGCACCTCTTGGCTGCTGCTGAGCACAGGATTAGGAGAGAGAGTGCTCTGGAGAGTAGGGAAGCACGGGAAGGGGTTTGGCAGCGCTGCTGGAGCAGACAGGTGTGTGTCTGAGCAGTGGCTGCCCCACAGGAGGATGGGGCAGGAATTGGTTGGGATGTTCACACAGGCAGGACAGGGCAGTGTGAGCCATGTGCAGCCCAGGAATGTAAGATTTCCAGTGTGGACATGGAGGTATTAAAAAAAAAAAAAATCAAGTCTGGATGGAGGGATGGATGGATGGATGGACGGACGGACGGACGGACGGACGGACGGACGGACGGACGGACGGACGGACGGACGGACGGACGGACGGACGGACGGACGGACGGACGGACGGACGGACGGACGGACGGACGGACGGACGGACGGACGGACGGACGGACGGACGGACGGACGGATGGACAATTCCTAGAGCAGTTATACACTACACCCTCAGGGACTCTGAGCAATCTGGGCTTGTGGAAGCTGTCCCTGTCCTTTGCAGGGGCTTGGACTAGATGGACTTTAAATGTCCCTTCTAACCCAAACCATTCCCTGATTCTATGATTCTATACTATTAATTAAAATATTCTATACTATTACTTAAAACAATACCTTTTCTGGAATACCTGGGAACTTTTTGATACATAATTAGTGAACAGAATGTTTCTCTTCAAGATGGCCTTTCGTTTTTTTCTCCTAGATAAAAGAATGTTCTATAGCTTGGCAAAGTGATTTAAGTATTTTGTTTACATTTACAGTACATTGATCAGCCCTTCATTTCCCCACTTTGTACCACTAGAAAAGGGGAATGCCATATTTCTTTACCAGTAGGGAATCACATGCAGCGTTTCAAGTTGCACTTGGATGGGAAGTGGGACTTAAGGATGTGAAAAGGCAGTGTTTTACTTACGTGTCTTATTCATTAAACGAGAGCCCATCAAAGCCCTGAGTGTAGAAGACAATGGATGAGGGCACTATTTCTGGGTATAATGTCCTTTCAAAGAGCGATCTTTTTCTCTTACCCGTAATTCATACTCTTGGATTTAACAGATAGAACTTTTTGACTTGATGCATTGCCTGGTCACTACTACAGTGGTTGAAGAAGCTGAAATCAAGACAAAGAGTCCTTTAGTTCCTGCAAAACTGACCACGAGTTTCTGCATTTCTGCGAGCATCAGTTCTGGGTGAGCCAGATTAATTGGTTTGACCTTCTCTTACCTGCAGTGACCAGCACGTGGCACCCAGAAAGAGCACTTTTAGTTTTAGGGGTGTAACACATTATAATAAGCGTGCACAGTGAACACTGAATCTTGGAATCTAAATAGACTCCTTTTTGTTTTTAGAACAAAAGGTATCTATGGTTTGAAAATCTGATTGTGCTTTCAAAAAGTTCCTTTTCTTCCTGTTGCTTTTATCCATCCTGGTGTGCGTTTGCTGGCAGCTCTTCCCCTTCCATGTTTTCCTTTCTCCGTGCACAGAGCGGGGAAAGGGCTTACCATATGTGTATAACCCAGTGGGATTCCCCGGCTCTGAACCTGCAATTAATCCTAACTACTGTTATTTCTTTATTGCAGAAGGCACTTTTCACACCTTGCGTGGTGCAAGCAGCACGACGCACGTCTCAGCGTCCCCTTGCCATTGTGTGCAGCATCCCCTGCCCTTCCAGATCACGCAGAGATGATTAACAGCGCCTGACACAGCAGCACTTCCCTGACACGGCTTCCTGAGGTATTTTGTGAATGCTACAAGCTTCAGAAAACCTGTGAGGGAGGAGAGATCCAAGCCTGCCTCACCTGTGTGGGTCGAGGGGAGCTCGGAGGGGGTGTGGTGCTGGCTGTTTCAGGGCCAAGTGCTCGGTGCTGTGGAGTGCTCTGCTCTCGCCCATCCCCTGGCTCCTGGAGCCATGGCAATGGTGTGTCCTGTGAAAGACGTGTGGATGACAGCACAATCCCCTTGTCGCCTGCAGCAGGGACCTGAGGAGCAGGAGCTCTTTTCCCACCACGGTTGGGGTAGTGCAGAGGGTGCTGCAACCATCAGAGCTGGTGCTCCTGCACTGGTCTCCTCCCATCCCCTCTCTCCTTCATGCACACACTCATCTAAGGGAGCAAAAACCAGCCAAATATTAATAATTCCATTATGAGTTCCAAAGCCAGGAAGCCTGGCTGGTCTTTTTATCACTGATATGATAAGGTGGTGAGCAGAGAAGATACCATCAGAGGTTGCTTTCATCTCTGCAGATAGCAATGAACTAGATATGTATCTTAGACATGAAAAGGATTCCCGTTTAAGGCTCTTCTGAAAGTCCTAATCTCTCTGGTTCATATGTATATTTTGAAAGTTGTTCACACCCCCCGCACTGGGCTGTGAGTGTGGAGGAGCCTCAAAGAGCTCTGCTCCTGCCTCCTTGTGTTTCTGAGGGAGCCCGGGCAGCAGGGCTCATTTACCCAGCTACCTGGGAGGAGGAAACAGAGCTATTAAAGGACATCTATTTCAAACACTGTGACCAAAGGGAACAGTAACACTTTGGCCTCTGTGGCTCTTTTCATGTGGGAGTCTCAAAGTGCTTTGGCGTCACTAATTTGAAGCAGAAACCTCACTAATTAACATTTATGTCTGGGATGGAGGGATGTGCTCTGCAAGTCAGCGATGATATGAGCAGTGCTGATTTACCACCAGATGAGGGGTAATGGGTGGCAGAGCGGGCTGTGATAATCTGTTTTTAAAATCTCTTTTGGCTTTGGTTACAGAGAGGGATCTGCAGCAGAGCTTTACACCACAGAGTCCTTAATCTGGATGGGAAGCCCAAGCATAGTCCTGAAATATTTGTGCCCAATTCCTTTCTCTCCTTAAAGTTACTGTGGAGGAAGGGTCTGATGTCTAAGTGGAGATTGGAATTTTTCCCCTCTGTAATCTGTAGTGTCATCAGTGTTTGACTGAATTCAGGGAAGTTTGATGCCAGACCTAAGAACCATGGAAAGATCTGTGGGCTCTGTGTAGGAGAACAGGATTTCACAGAAGCCATTGACTCAGAGGCCTTTCTGGGGAGGAAGGGCACTGCTGATCCACTGTTTGTGGTGGCCAGTGCCCTCTGGGTTGCACAGAAGCTGCCCTCAGGGTAACTGGAGATGAGTTTCATGGCACTGGCAGCAGGGTCTGCAGTGCCCTGGGTGCAGAGCAGGACCTGCTGCCAAACAGCTCCTTCCCACTGCAGTGTCAGCAGGAGGAGATTGGGAACAAGAAGATACTTCACCTGGAAAAAGCTCTTTTCATTTCTACTCATTTGCAACATCCTTTGTTGTCAGCACCCGAAACACCAGATGAGCCAGAGAGACCCGAGGTGATGTGTGCTGGGAGAGGAGAAGCCTCTGAATCAGGAGGGCTGGATGGTGTTTCAAGGTCTTTATCTCCTCAAAGCTGTCCCTTGAGACACCAGAGCTGAGCGTGGTGTGCAGTTGTGCAGGGGCCCAGCTGGCAGAGCTCTGCCTGTGCTGCTCCTCATCCCAATCCTCTGCTTCCACTGCTAGACCCAGCAAAGCCTGGTAAGTCCCCAAAATACAGCAGTACAATAATGAAGAATGCTGTGCAGTAGAAAAGCACGGGTAATGAGGGACTTAATTGGGAACATATCATTTGTCAGATAATTTGGAGGCACATCTCAAAACAGTGCATAAGAGAGGAGTTTGCTGCACCAGCTGAAGTCACCCCAAATGTTCTTTGTTTGTTGCAAATCCCTTTTTAAATCTAAGCCTTCAGAAAAAACCTGGAACCAGTAAATGACATAAAAGAATAAATGTTCGCAACACACATTTTGGATTTGGTTCAAACACAATATTAGAAAGCTGAATTAATTGTGTTTGTATCAAACCCAAATATATTTTATGAAACAATGAAGCCTCTTAAATGGCTAACTGCTGCCCAGAATATATTTTCCCTGAACCAAACTAGATAACAGCATATCCCTCTTAAATTGGTCAGGAGAACTGGCTGCCAAATGACAGTTCTGTGCCCCATATTTATTCACCATCTGTGACTTCCACATCAATTTTCTCATTTTAAAAATCAAAACTTGAGGTCTTTTCTCCCCCTTCTCTCTCTTTTCCCTTCTCTGCCAGAGTTGCAGGGTGAATCCAATGGCTGAAAATGAGGTTGTGTTGTAGTTCCTGCTGCAGAAATGGTTTCTGCATGATGGAGTGTGGCTCCTTCCCCTTCAGTGCTGTTGTCTTTGGTGTGTGCAGAAGTTTATGTCAACAGGTTATGGATGGGCAGCGGCTGGGAGGAATTCCCTTGAGACCTGTCTTTCCCCAAGGACATGGTGAAGAATGTGAGAGGAAAAGGGGAGAATCAAGCTCGCCCTTTTGTGGCAAATTTACCAGGCTCAAAGTCTACATTTTCCTGATAAATGCTGGGTTATGAAGGAAGCAACCATCTCCTAAAAGGGAGGAGAATTAGGAAAATTAGTCTGGGATTCCAGTGATTCAGCATCACTACATTTTTCCTACTTCTGCTCTTAGAAAAGCATCATATTTTATGAGTAAAGAGCATTCATGGTGCCGTGTAAAAAGCTTCTTAGTACATCTCCATGCTCCTCATCTGCCTGCCCCAGGCAGGGAGCAGGCAGGACCTCTATGGGGCAGGAACTAAGTCTGGGGAGTGTGGCACTGACTGATTTGAGCCCTTTTTGAATACCTCATAACCCGAGTCTGGGGCTTTAATGGTACTGAGTTTATGACAAGTCCTGCAGAGTGGAATCAGCCAGTGACACCCCACCACCCCTGCTGAGAGATCAAGGAGTGAAACGTGGTGCTGAATTTTTGGGGTGATTCTTGCTCTGCCTCTCACCGATGTACTCAACAGAGCACACAAAGCTCGGGCTATAACGGAGTATAAAAAGAACAAAATTTTCAGGATGAGTTTGTCTTGCTCTTCCACCTCCAGTTCTTGCATGCCTCCCTTTGTAGCATCACACACCTGTTTCTATAGTAGCAGACTGGGGCATTTTAACCCTGAGCTGGTGCTGGCCACTCTCAGAGAGAAATCAATCCACTCCAACAAAGCCAGGGCTCCTGCAGCTGAGAGAAGACAGCTGCTATCGTGCTTGGCTTAGAGGTCTGGAATTGTAAATAACACCCAGGTACATTGAAATTCTGAGCAGAATTTATGATCGAGCCGTGGGTAAATACCTTCTCACACAATTACACATTATTGGAGGCTGATGTCTTGCAATTCCAGAGGGTGGATCAGTTAAACACTCCTTACATTTGTTTGTCTGAGCTGGAAAGCAGGGTTGCTTAGCACAGGTTTTCCCTTAGTAGCTTGACATGACCCCGAGCTTCATCCAGCTTTCAGTTTGACACCAGCTGGTTTTGAGGTGAGCAGAAAACTCTCTGTATCCCTCTGAACAGCTTGCAAGGAATGCAGCCCCGAAACTTAGGCTCAGATTTTGTGAACCTTACTAAACTGCTGCATGAAATTGATGTAAATCGAAGCATTTTTTGACAAACTCCAAGAGCTGATGTGCTTTGCTTTGGGCTTGTGTGTACTTCTCACAGCTCTAAATCAGAAACCTACCTGAACATTTCTTGCTACAGACATGAGGTGGAAACTCCACAAGAAAAGGCTTCCTCGTGCCATTTCTGGTACTTTTTGGGAAGCATCAGCAGAACCGTTTTTTCTCAGAGGTATTTGGATACTCCCACTCCTTCCCCTGCCGTGGCTGTTTTAGCTGTGGATACTAACAAGAGTTTATCTCTTGGATGAAAGGCTCCTTGAATTGTCCTGTTCTCTTCACCGGGTCTCACACAGCCATCCAGCAGATGGCAAGAGGAAGATGTCATCTGGAGGCAGCAGCTGGAGTGGTGGGAGATGAGGGAAGGTGGGTGTGGGGTGCTGCTTTCCTGCCTGACCAGGGATCCAGCCAAATGAACGGTGCAGGGAAAGGAGATGAAGGAAAAAGGAAACGCTCTCCCAGGCAACTTACTCGGAGGAATAAAATTACACAAGGAATGATTGACAAATTAGTAGCACTTTGCACCTTGTTTTAATGGGATCCAATCTTAGGGAGGAGAAATATGTTAAGTTTCAAATTACCCACTTTACCAGTTGCTGCCTTCTCTAGAATCCAAATCAAACTAGGCATTTGGTACTAAATCTTAAGGAAACAAATTGCTTTCTATGCTACACTGCATTCTTAAAACAGCTCTGTTTGAAAGCCCAGCTGAGCAAGTTAATTTAAGCAGTGAGCTGGGCCATGACAGTTCAGCACTTGTTCTTGAGGCCAGTTATTTCCATCAGTACAAATCACACTGCCAGGTGAACTTAAGCTAAACCTGGCCTTGGGCTCTGACTCAAAGCCATTGGACACCCATGAGAGACTTTCAATTGACTCAATGGCCCCTGGAGTAGATCTGGGGACATCAGCAATCAGCGGTGGCCTCGCTTGATTTAGTGGCCCCAGTGACCCACGTCCCCAGGGAAGGAGGAGCAACTTCCCAAAGCCCTCTTTCCCCCTACTCACCCTGACAAGAGCTGTCTTGTGCCAGCTCTAGCTCCTTCCTACAGCTGGGTTCGTGCCTCTGCCCCAAGGGAACCTCCTGGAGGAAATCCGATGTCTCTGGAAGCTGCATCCTTATTATGTATTTACATATATATAGATATGGATGTGTTGGTGCCAGTGCCAGAGCTTGTGAGGCAGAGGGAAGATCTAAAGCCAGGCTTTAAAGCACTCTTCAAGCTGGGCTGCTCCTCAGTCTGTCTCTGAAGCCCTTTCCCATGGCCTCAGCCCTTGCAGGCCTGCTGGCAATACCATGTGTCCATTTTATTGAATGTAAGTGATCTGAAACTGCCAGTGCAACATCCCAATTTACTAATGAGACTTATTGAAGCTTTATGAGCTGCCTTGGCTTGCAACACAATTAAATTTCAGGAAATAGAAAATATTCCAGTGAGGCTGGTGGGTTTGTAATGCTATTTGAGGCTTAATGCATAATAAAATCGTGCCATTTAAGGTTTAATATAATATGCAGCAGCCCTAAATGACCAGTAAAAACATTATGCAAATTTTTAAGGAAGTTATTGCCTCCTGTAAATGACAATTTATCAATGGCTTGTAAAGAAAGGGCTTTCCTTCTGGTTATGAACCAAAGAAAATACAGAAATGAGCAGGCATAAATGGGTTATAGGAATAGGAGGTCAACAGAAAGATGTGCAGTAGGAATTGTGTCTTCCTGTCAGCCAGGGCAGCAATGTAATGCATTATTAATTCTCTGTACTAACAGACCACATTCAGCCTCCACCACCAAAATAAAACAAAAAAATTACATTGGATTAAAAATAATTAGATTTTTTGTAGGCACAATGCCTGCAATTTACTTCTTGTTCTTCTTCTCTTTTCCACTTCCAGTATAGAACATTTCTAGACTTCTATTTGTCAAACATAAGGGTAAATCCCACCACATTTATTGTCAGAATACCTCTGGCATTAGCGAGAATCTGAACAGTGAGGTGGAACAGTGCAAGACTCCCAACGTGCCCAGGATTCCGTGGGCTTGCATCCCCCTCTGCAGCCTGCCCCAGGAGCCCTCGGAGCAGGGATAAAACCATTCCACAGAGTCACACAGCGATTCCCAGGCTTCCCTTTGTCTGGACAGTGTGGGTAGAGCCTGGCTCCGAGAGACAATCCCATCGCATGCAAGTGCTTCACACTGTAATGGGTTTTGAAAAATGTTTTGACTGTTATGGAGCCCTTTTTGCAGTCGTGCCATCAATTCAGCATGAGAAGATATTTTATTTTAAATGTGCTATGGAGACACGGAGGCATTTGCATTGTTAATTCCTCAGATGTCAAACAAATACCATTATTGCAAAATGAATGCAGCCACCCAGCTGAGAAACAGATCCATTCACGGCAACTAAGTGAAACTTAAAAAATGAATGAGTTCTGCTGATTGCAAGTATCATCAGAAATTAATAATGCTCCAGGAATTTTTCACACAAAAGAGAATGAAATGTTTGCTTCCGCTCGTCGAGCTTCCCCCCTCTCTGAGGTGTAAGGGCTCATCACTGGCTTCAGCTTTAAAGGTCCTGCAGAAAAGCACTGCTTTTGTTGCCAGGGTGGGGAATTGATCTTTCCAGTGACATATGATGGGACCCTCAAGTCTTGGCAGCGGAGGCACCTCTGTGTCCCCTGCCCAGCTGGACCCCTGAGCGAGGCCTTTGCTGTCATTTCCTCCTCTGTGCCAGACCCTGCCCGTTCTCCCAGCAGTGGAAAGCCTGATCCCTCTCCTTCAGAGTGATTCCTCCTTTTTATTCCTCTCCCACAGAGGAGACACTGCTGTTTCCTACCCTCCTCTTCCCATTCCTGGCTTTTCCTTCCCTGTCAGCTCCATGGCCTTGGCATTCTTTGTGTCTTTGTGCTGGTAATGACAACTCCAGCTCTTGGAAAATTAGTGGAGATGAACTTGTTGTGTGACAAATTAAACATAAACAGCTCCGAAAAGCCATTTTGGAGTATTTGTCTGTGTCTGTATATTCATTTGCTAGATGAATCACTTGAGTTATAAAAACTGTGGAAGAGAAATATGTAATGGAAATGATAATATGATTACTGCCCATAATTCTCAGCAATCAAGCATATCAGTTACACACAAGTAGGTTGTCTGGATGTTTGTGGTTTTTTTTATTTTATTATTTAAATCTGATTAAGCAGCTGATTGCAGGCCCTTATGTACCTTTTCACACAGATCATCCTTGAAGTGAGAAGCAACAGCTCTATATTTATTTTATTCTATTTTATGGCTGTGCAGCACTCAAGCCTCACAGGGCTGAAGGCTCTGTGCCCTTCTCTGCATCATCTTGTTTCAAATATTGAGAGAACACAAGAGACATATTTATTTACAGATGCACTTTCTGAGGAGATAATAAACTGGTCTCCATGTCAACCTGTATTTTACTTATTTATTTGGCCTTTGTTTGGAAACCCTTCCTCTGTGCACGGAGCAGACACTGCTAAGGAATTAGCATCTCTTTTGTGCATTAATGGTAATATCAAAGCACGGGGCTGAAATGCAGTGATCACCTTTGCAGAAATAGTGACAAGATTCAGGCTTAATGTCTTTTATCCGGAAATCATAGAACACCCAGCAAATGGTATTAAAAAAACCTTCAGGTATGAAGACAAAAGCCGACTATAATGAGAAGCTACTGCAGGGAGATTGGATATTAATTGTTAAGAAGGTTATAAATCCTGAAGCTGATGGGTTGCACACAAAGGAGAAGTGCATAAGGAGGTATTTACTCTGGGTATTAATTTTTAAGCTGAAAGAATTTATTGCAAAACAACTCAGCTACTCTTACAAACTCCAGTGTTCTGAACAAATTGAGTTCCAGCTCTGTCCTCCTTGCTCCCCAGAAGTGCTGTGCTGCTTGGAGAGGGCTCTAAAGCCAGGAAAGAAATAAAAGGGTTTGTTTGTATCTGAATCACAGGATCATTTAGGTTGGAAAAGGGCTTTGAGAACATCAAGTCCAACCATTCCCCTGCACTGCCAAGGCCATCACTAAACCATGTCCCCAAGAGCCACATCTACATGTGTTTATATCCCTCCAGGGATGAACTGAGAGCAGCCATTACCTCTCTTGGGATGGGGTTTTGGCTTGCTGAGAAACAGGATTGATATTTGAGATTAAGCTCAAAAAAAAGGTTCCCTAGCAATAGAGCTTTGGGATCCTCAGAGGAAAAGCAAAATATTCTCATGAAATACAGAGTAATTCTGTATTTCAGAAGCTCAGCTACCTACACTACTCCAGTTGTGTGATTCAGTAAATATATTTAGCCAAGACAATCAGGTATAGCTGATTCAATGCACTATTTATCCACCTGCTTTTCAGAACAGCTTATTGAAGAAGAAATAGAGCCAAGAGAGCAACGAATCCAGTCATGCACATCCCAGCCAGGACATCTGCTCAGTGCTTGTCTTCTCTTGATTTCAGTAGGGTCAGGTTGGGAGCTGTTGGGAATACACCAAGTTTGTTATTTCAAAACCAACATCTTTTCATTTGGTTTATTGTGCCATAATGTCACTTCTTTCCCCCTGCCAAGAGCTGCTGGTAATGAGGTGTTGGCTGTACCAGCACACACTCATTAAATACGGAACGGTGAATTCCTGACCTGGCCACCAGAACCTGGGTACTGCTCACCTTGTTCCTGTGCCATGGCATTAAAAGAGCATTTTGGAACTGCTTCATTCCAGAGGGGAATCCAGATTTTAAAGCCAGTCTCCAAAAGGTATCTGCTCATTTAATTCATTTGTGGTAATAGCCTCAAACGAGAGGCATTCATTTCCTCTTAATGTAACTATATTATGAAATTCTATTGTGAGTGAGGCACTTGTAGGAAATCTTAATTATTTTTTAATGTTTTACTTCCTTGCAGACAGACAGATTTAGAAGATACATTTGGTCTTGTACAAATGAGCCCTTACTGCAGCTCTGGGCAGGCTTCCCCAAGGGGTGTTAGAATCAAAAATTCCATAGACTTTCTGTGAAAAAACAGCAACTAAAGACGAAACTTCCACCCAGTTTTGTGTATCCCACTGATGTTTAGTAGTTGAAAAAATGGATAAAACACATTATATTCACATAATTTTTTTTTTTCTATTAAAAACCCAGCATTTTTCCCCTCCAGCTGTAACAGATGCAATTCAATGTTTGCTAAAGCCCAGCACCACTCGAGTGACAGCAGAGCTTGACAGCAACTGGGAACCACGAGTGCATTGCTGCTTCATAGAGGGGACTAGAGGAGTCCCTCAGTCATTTTTGGGGAGAGAAGATCACAAAGGGTCTGTACCACTGCTGTTGTACAGGGATTACTTTGGTGCGTGAATGCAATGGACACTTGCTCTCAGCCCACATCCATTAATGCTTTGCCCACCAGTTTATGTATGAGTTTAACATTTGTATTGCAATTCAAGACAGACATTTTTCCTGCTTGTGTTTAGACTGAAGGAGGGAGGAAAAGCAAGGTCCTGGCTTTGGGCTTGTGAGCTGATAAAGTTTAGCATAGACAAGGGCACTGAGGGCCCCTCTGAAAGCAAAGAGTCCTCCTCACTCATGCCCTGGGACATGCATTAGCTTCTTTTTCCAGACCCTGGGGGTAAGTGCTACACCTCTGTAACTGCTGTTCCCAGTGGAAAAGTACTTTTTCTTGCTCATATCCAGCTCCCCATCAGGTGCTGTTAGCACTGAAAGCACTGTTGGTGGATCACCACTCCTGCACAACACCCAGGGCTGGGCCAGCAGAGCAGGGACAGTCCAGGAGTGTGTCTCCTTTTATCTTTCTGTCTCTTTTTTGTCTTTCTGCCTCTTTTTGCCTTCCTGCCCCTTTGGAGATCCTGTCATTAAGCCCTTGCTGCCAGAGGGTTTGTTGTTTCTTTGATAAATGTAGGTACACCTAGCAAAGGGAGAGGGGAGGGAGAGGGGCTGGGTAGGAGACAGAGCATTTTCAGCTCGGATTTCAGTGGTACAAAGGCACAGACATGTGTTTATAATCCAGAGGATTTTTTAATTTATTTTAAAAGTGCTTGCAAGATTAATCGTACCCTGGAAAAATCAATAGTATCTCGTCACAGGCAAAGTCTTCTGGAACACAAAATCCCACTGAAGGGGACAAAGCAAAATTATGGCAGTCTGCAGCAGGGCTAATGAGCCTGTGATTAAAACTGAGGACTCGCCGTGACACTGCACCTCTCCTACAAGCCTCACGAGAAAAATGGCCCACTGGAGTCCTAGGTCCTGAAAATAATTTAGTCACCATTAAAAAAGAAATAATTTAGATACCACTACAAGAAATAATTAGGCAGTTTAGAATTCTAAATGCAATTTGAGAACCATGGCCCTTAATCTCTCCCTGCCTCAGTTTCCCTGCTCTAAAGCTGTGAATTTCCTTTCTCTCCTGTTGAATTTCTTTCTTTTCTTAGATTTTAACCTGGGGAAGGGCAGCTTTGGCTGTCTGAACACAAAGTGCTTTGCCCAGGAGACTCCCAGTCTCACCCAGCACCCCAAACTGCTGCTCTTAACAGAAATACCTCGTGGAGAAGTTTGGGCTGAAAAATGCTTGAGAGGCGAAAATAAAGTAAAGAGAGAAACAGATTTCCAGGAGGGAATTTGTCAAATGAGTCCCTTAAATCTCATCAGGAAAAGCACACTGTGAGGGATAGCCTTGAACCGTTGGGGGATGAAGTCGTTTTAAAACATATTTTGAACAGCTCTCTTTGGGTGCTCGGAGTGCTGGTAAGCTCTAGGACCTGCTGAGATGATCTCTCTTCCAAGAAGCCACCTGAAAAGAAACAGCAGTTTCAACCCACTGGATGCCCTCATAATTCCTGTGAATGCAAAACGAAGACAGAAACAAGGAGTCAGAGCATTTCTGGCACAATGCATTGGCAAGGTCTGATTTGGAAGGAATGAAAATTGTCAATGTTGAAAGTTATTCTAATAATATTTATCAGAAGGAAAGGCCTCCCAGAGGCAGCTGCCAGGGCTGAATCAGAATGTGACAACATTCCACTGCCTCTGATCTACATCAGATCTAAGAGATTTGGCAAGAAATTTGGGCCAGAGGAATTACCTATATGGCTATTTGTTAAGCGTTGTCTCAAGCACAGCACTCAGAGAAATTGAACTGTCAGAAGCTAATACAGGAATAATAAGAAGACATTTCATCTCCATTGGACACTAGAGATGAATAGCATGTAAGTCTGAATGGGGAAAAAATAAATTGAATATGTATTTGGCTTTAGTTTTTGTTAAAGGACTATAACATGAATAATGAATATTTTAAGGAGAGAAGACTGGGCCTTCAATTTCTTTCAATAATGTTAGTGTTGTATATACTGGTTTGAATAAAATACATTTCATAAAACACCTACACACAGCTCTGCAATGCATTATGGATGGCTCCTCTTGAGAAATCTTACACTGCTTTCAATTTTGACACAGTGATACAGTAATAATAGAAAATTCAGGCATAATATTCAGACTGCATCTTTTCTCCCCTCTCTATTATTTCGTGCCACACTGGGTGAGCACAGATGTGCTTTCCCTGTGCTTCCCTAGGCAGCTCACGTGGTGCTGTGGTGCTCCCAGGGGCAGGGATCTGCTGCACTGGAAGGTTGTGTGGGCAGAGCATGGAGGCTGGAGCAAGGTTTTCCACCCAAAGGATCCCAGAGGAATTGAGAATCTGCACAGAAAGAGGCTGCCAAGGCTGGAGGAGCTGCCACCAGACACCTGCTGTGTCTGATTAGATCAAAGCATGCAGCCCAAGAGGTGTCCCTTGGAAGTGATGGAGGAACCTGAGTGCTTGGACAAGGACTGAAGGAGCTCTCCATGCTTGGGGAAAAGCAGCATGAAGGCAGCAGGGAGAAAGACATCAAAGAGCTCAACACAGGGTTTGGAGGAGGTTTCCCCTGGTGTTACTGCTGGTGCACGATGGTCTGGAGGTGATGTGGGGCAAGAAAACTCCCGATTGTTTTCTCATGTGAGCAAAAGCCAGAAGGAAACTTCCTGGTGTCCTCACCTGCTCTGCCCACTGCTGCCAGCCTCACAGAACCTTTCACAGAGAGCCAGGCTGCAGGCAGGAGCCAGGAAACTGGTCAGGAACCAGTTACCTGGCCAGACAGCAGTTACCTGGCCAGCTGGAGTGGGTGCTGGGGCTCACAGCGGGGCTGCAGACAGGTCACCTTTCCCTGTGCTCCCTGCACTGCCTGCTGCCTCCTGCCACAAGCTCAGGAAAGCAAAATAAAGTCAGGGTGCAAGTGAGGTGTTCACCTGCTTGGCCAAAAGGACTCTCAGACCCTCTCCTTTCCAGGGGACTTTGCCTTGAGCCCTCTCCCCGTGAAGCCTTCTTGATAAATCTTCTGGATTTATTTCCTGTTGGAGTTCTTATCCACTGTGGGGGTGGGCGCTTGTGTTAACAGCAGGGCACATGCTTTTGGCTTCCTGCTATGCGTGCACAGCCTAATTTCTAGGCAAATTATGAGGGGAATTGTGAAATGCTGTGGTAAACAATCAGGCTTTTGAACTAAAAAGGGATCTCCTATTGATGAACAAATGGGAAATCAGGCAGTGCCGTCCCCAGCTGGATTCAAAGAGCAGGAGGGAAGTGAGGAACACAGAGAAGGTGCTACAAAGGTGGTAAGGACAGCACTAAACACCATCCAGGGTCACAGATCACCATGAGCCACCAGCACCTAAAGAAGCCTTTAGCTGATGTTCCTGGGGCTGTGATGGCTACAGGTGCTGGAAAAGCCCAGGGACACACACTCACTCCTCACTGCTGACTTCTGAAATTTCAGAGAGAAAACCACCAGCTTCTCCCACAAAATTTTTGACATTATTTTTTGGTCCTTTCCAAGTCTCAAGAGGAACACGGTAATCTCCAAGCATATCGTGGATCATAAATACTCCAAAGTAAAAAGGTTACAGAGGATGTCTGGCAGGTAAAAATAGCAAGAACAGCGAACAAATCCAGCTCTGCTTTGGAAATGCTGCACAGGGAGTGAAAGCCTCGTGATCATGGACCCTAGGAACCACAAGTCCAAAATCAGGAACAAAACCCACCCACGGATACACTTGCAAAGGTAAAGGGCAACGTTTCCAAAGGTAAAGCCCCCAGAACAATTAGCAATCACAACACTGTGCTCCTTCCAATTACTGCCAGCCATGCCTGAGCCTCCCAGCAGGTAAAATGAGAGGGTTAAGCCTCGAAGTGTATAACACTGATTAGCTGAGAGCTCCCCAAGAGCTGTTCTGCACAGCGGGACGGGCACGGAGCGGAGAGCACGGCACCCTTTGGGTCACACCTGCACTCACACAAACACACTCACAACACACAGCAGTAAAAACATAACAGAGTTGAAAGAATTAGGCAGGAACCCACTCTACTGAGGATGGTGGGGGTAGGACTAGAAAAGGTTGGAAAATGAAGCTGCTTTGAATTGCACAAATGGAAGGAGGTTGGGGGCAGGTGGGGCCTCTGGTTTGCCTTTGCCAGGTGCAGAACATCAGAATGCAAAGCTTGAAGGGCTGGTTTGGGACCTACAGGTGTCTCCAAGGGACTCAGCTCCTCTTTGAATTTCCTAGAATCACAGAGTTATGGAGTGGCTGGGCTTGGGAGGGACTTTCAGAAGGATCTCGTTGCTGTCCCTGCCATGAGGTTCCCCCTGGAAGGGCACCCCACTGTTCTGGTGTCATGCACAACATGTGAGACATCCTCCCAAGCAGTGCTGGATAATGCTAAAGCACAGCAATACTCACCTTTTCAGGAGCAGGAGGGGGAGGTGGGAGCTGCTGGTGGTGGCTTTGTTCAGCCTGTCACCTCTGGTGCCCCTGCCCCAAGCCCTGGTCTCCTAACCCGGCCAAGTGAGGAGCAGGAGGCTCCTGGGTAGTGGAAACAGAATCAGTGCTCTAGGGCAGAACAGTTCAATAAAATTGAATAGAGCTCCTTTAAGTCCTCTCCACATGTAGGATAGAATAAGTTTTTCCAAGGAAATGGAACAGTTCAGTATTATTTGTGACAAATTATCTGTGGGGAAAAAATATAATTTCCCAGTCAGCTTTCTTGCTGAATGCCTCTGCCTGGTAGCCAGCTGTCTGCCAGCTTTTGCTAACATCACCAGATCTAAAATTATAGTTGTGGGATAGTTTTTGCTGCCTGCCTGCAGTTCTTAGGACTTGTCCAACTGGATTTGTACAGGGGCTTATGCTGCCTGATGTCCTGTCTCGATGGTCACCAAAGCAAAGTGTTCTGGCCTCCCATTTCCTTATTCCTTTCTACCCAGTCCTCCTTCTCTTTTCTCTCCTGTGTCTTTCATCGTCTCAAACCTCTCTCATTTGCCATATTCTTTTTTTTTCTGCCTCCTCAACCTCCACTGCTAAATCATTGTCTCTTCCATCTCACAGCCCTCCTGCTATCCAGAACCATTATTCATTTCTGCACTGATATTATGGGATGTTCCATAGGATGCAAATGGGAGCAGAGCCCCTTCTCCAACCTCCTCATGCAGGATGACAGCCTGGTAACAAAAATGGGCAGGGACCAGTTGAAAACAGGGAATGAGTTTCATTTCAGGTCTGCACAAGGACATTTAGAGCCACTGCTGCTTGGCATAATTATCTGAGGTCCCTGCAGAAAAAGCCCAGGGGCTGAGCAGGCCAGGGAGGTTTTCATGGCGCTGTGGCTCATTACAATGATAAATGCCTTGGTTGCAGTGTAACAAATGCAATCCTTGAGATATCTTAGCTCTAACTTTCTCCAGGGCAATAATAGACCTGTGGCTGCAAGCAGTTTATTTTGTATATCTTTTAAAGAACAGAGGCTAAATACACAGAGAGTCTTTCAATTTGTTGTTTTCCAGATACTACCGAAGCTTAATGAATAAATCAGTACAAAATTAAAGGCTCATTACCCACCCCAAAAAGTCCCTGCCATTTGTTAAACCTTTCAGAGGAAGCCAGGAATATGGAGAAGTGCCCATTAGGAGGATAAACATATCACAGATCTGAATGTCAAATCAAATTGAGCAAAAATTAATTAACTGGGTGAGCATTAGAAGGGAGAGTCTGGTGTCTGCAGACACTGTTTACCTGTCTGCACTTTCTGAGCTAGCTCGGGAGGCGCTGGGGGCTGTGCAGGAATCGATGTGTGCCAGCTGCAAACCTCACAGCTCGCTTCCATGGAAGAAACCTGTTCCTCATTTCAGTAATCACTTTTCTTCCATCTTGGAAGAAATTGTCTGTAAATGGGCTTCTCCCTGGTGCCAGATGCTCTGAGATCTGAGATTCCTCTCAAGCTGGGGACTTATTAACCCAAAGGTGTGCCTGAAATTGCTGTCCAAATCGTTTGAGGGCATTTTGGACCAGGCCCCCTGTGCCAGCTGGTGTGTGGCTACAGCTAGGCTTACAAATGATGCCCTGAAACTGAACTATCTGTAGCTGAGAGTTAATTCCCTCAAAATCAATAATTCCTGATCCCTGAAGCTGTTGTTCTGGTGATGGACGGCTGGCAAGCGAGACCCAACTTTCTGAAATCATCCCTTTTTCTCCCCTCTCCAAAACAAGATTTTCTATTATTATACCAGCTGATAAAACAACTGTAATCAACTCTTTTCTGCTCCATAAAATAGTTACTGCTAATTGCTAATTATTGGGAATCAGCTTCCTAGCATATCTGGAAGCATTATAGTGCCTGGGTGTTAACAATAATCACCGCTTTCGGAAGAGCCACCATTCACTTGCAGGGGTTACATGTGGCCCAGCCAAGAGTTTTTAACTGACACGAGCCAAAAAAACTCTTTGAGAGGGAGTTTGGTGATTGGTCAGATATTAATACACAGACACATTTTTATTTGTGTTTGCATATGCGACTCTTCCCTGCAAATTGAAATTCAAGCCACTGCACCCAGCCGCTGCTCGCTGGCCATTTGCATACAAACCCACTTGATTTGTGCAGACAATCACAGTAATTGCTTGGGCAAAGAGTTGCTGCCTTGTGCTTGCCTCATGCAAAAGCGGTTTCTGGGCATCAGTAAGTGCCAGCAAGCAGAATAAAGACAAACTCTCTGGAAAGTTATGTCTGTGAGGTGCTTCCAAGCTTGCTTTGGTAGGATGTCGCTGCTTCTGGGGAGAGGAAATAATAAGGATCAAAAGTGACCCAACTACAGAACAATATTTTTCTTATTAGGAAAACTCACTCTATGATCTTTGTATAAAAACTGCTGTCAGTGCAGAGGGGGAAATCAGCCAAATAGGTGATATATTAGAACTGGTGAAGCATGAGGAGTGCATTCCATAGAACAGCAGAATAGTTTGGGTCAGAAGGGATCTGTAAAGGCCATCTGATTCCAGCAGTGAGCAGGGACATCTTCAGCTGCCTCAGGTTGCTCAGAGCACCAGTCCCATGACGGGAGTGCAGCACACGCTGCTGTCACCTGGGTGTGCAAGGAACAGCAGCAGCAGGGGTGACACAGCAGGGGGGTAGGACCCCAAGCACACAGATCCCACCCTTTCTATCTGAGGCTGTCCTCAGGAATAGTGGAAACTGGAAAAAAATTGGGTAAGAGCTGACCAGAACACTGACCCAAAATTAATTGGGCTGAGAGTAAACTTCACTGGGAGCTCAAACAAGGACTATTCTTTCGTGGTCCTTCACCTTGCTTTCATTGGTATTTACTAAGATAGTCAAATATCTGGAAGTCTTAGAACACATTTATAGTATCAAGCCCACCTCTGCAGTCCCCAGAAAGACTGGAATTACCAGACTCAGCTGGAATCATCAAGTGCTTACCCAGACCAAGACAGAGCCACGTGTAAAGATTTGTTTCTAGGAGCGGGAGAGCAGTCAGTGAGCCTGCTTTGTCCATATCTGGATCAGGACTGTCTTATGGGGTGTTAGAGTGGCTGGATGCTTTTCCAAACCTAACTCAGAGGTGATACCTTTGTGTCTTATCCAGAATAGACTGTTGCCAATTCGTTTGCCCCTGCTTCACTTCTATAAATGATGCTTAGGGGGCTTTTCAGTTCAATTCCTTCTCAGCCACTCCCATCTCCACACTCAGCTATTCAACCTTCCCTTCTCTGGCCAAACTTTCCTTCCACTCCCCATATAAACCCCACTAAAAGAAAGCTCTTTCCTTTCCATACCTGTACTATGCAGTATATAACACTGTTTCTTTTTATTTTTCATTATTTTGCAAATATCTTCAGTAAAACAGCACCTTAAACAAGTCTCAACGATAGCCTGAAGGTTCTCTGAGCACTGGCTTGGAGTTTTTTCTCCCTTTATTGCATCCATAAAATAATATGTGGTAGTAACCAAGGTGCAAGTAACCCACTTCCAAAATGTACTCTGCTTTATGGCCCAAGAGCCCCATTAATTCTGCACCATAATTCCCCCAAAGGAGAAGCAGAAAATGTTCATTACAAGCAGAACAAAGGCAAATCCATCCCTTTTCATTCGAGGGAATTAATACAAACTATAGATAAGTCTTAACTCTGGGAAAGGAGACGTGGAAGATCTCTTCATCAGCGGGGAAGGGCATTTGATCCCTCTCAGTCATGAATTACACGGGAAAATAAACGTGTAGCTCTTTTGTTCTGATCTGCCATGAACAGCAATGGCTGCAAAGAAGCAACAGCACAAAGTTAAGTTGGACTGAATCTCTCTTTTTATGCAAAGGGGTTTTTTTGAAATAATTGGGTTAATTTACCAAAGTAGAAATTGTAGAAAAATGCTCCAGGAGGAAGTTGTTCATGCGCTGCTTTTTTGTTTCTTTTAGTTTGGCAAACATTTTTGATGTAAAAATAGAAATATATATAAAAACAATTTCTTTCTTCAAAAAGGCTTATTTTTTTCTCTTGGACTCCTAAAAATAAATTTGGCACAGATTTTTCAAAGTTTAAAAAAGGCTTCAATAATGGAGAAAAGAAAGACGCACCACAATTTTTAACTTTGATGAAGGGCTCTCAGCTGATCCAAAACGTTTGCAATTCAGACTTTATTTTCTGGTTTTTGACAAAAAAAATTGGTTATTTCATTAACTCTTTTTCTCCCCATCTCTGCCAAAAAAATTACCTAGAATTTCAAACTGTACTCTCCTTCAGTTTGGCCTGAAATAAATTTTATTTCAACTATTTTGTGGATTTTTTTTGGTATGGACACTCTCTTATCCAGCCTCCAGAGCAGCTCATACCAAATTCCACAGCGTGTGAAGATCTTTCAAAGGTGAAGATGAACTCCACCTCCCTTGAAGAGTGAGCCCAGGATCACTGGGGGCTGGGGTCCAATTTCCAGAGACCAATTCCCATCCAGAGCTGAAATCCTGTTGTGAATCACCCACATCTTGACTTTGACTGAGCTCAAACTTCAGCTGGAAATTTAATGAAATCCGAAAACTCCCTACAGCTGTAAACACAAGTCAGCCATCGATCTGTCTTGTCTTCTTTATTTTCTATTTGTTCTGGCCTGGGAGAGCCTGTGTAACTCGTGGAGTTGAGTCCAAGAAGCAGAGATAGTCCCTGAATCTGCTCCTGTGGGCTCCACTGCCTCTGCCAGCGTTTAATTTCCTCTGACTGACAACCGAGAGAGGTGTCAGCAGACAAAAGCTCCCCTTGGCATGGGATGGCTAAAAGGTTTCTGTGGTGTGTGAAAACACCTCAAATAAGCGAGGAAACGCGCCCTAAGCTGATTGCTCTTCCCAGGTACTCCAGGTGATGGCTCAGGAGATCTCAGCTGGCAAATCCAACCTGCCCAGTGATCTCTTCGCACTGCCCCTCATGCCAGCTGTCTGCAGCAAGTTCAAATGATGAGATAGAGCCCAAACAGGAAAAAAAAAATCTCTGAAATCCCTTTCTTTAAAACTTTTAACAAGTTCAGCCTCACAAACTGCCAAAGGGTGATTAATCAAACTCTTGCTAGTGCTGCATCTGAGCTCCTGAGTGTTGTACAGATGCACAGGAATCACTGGCTAGACAGTATTTATAACTGATGTGGGGCTCATAAATCACCACACAATAAATCCTGAGTTAAGAGCATCGCAGAAATGTCCAGGAGCTAAGCAACCAAATAATCATTATAATAATTAATACTGATCTTGTATAAAATGCTGTTTTTCACTAATAGATTTCAAAGCATTTGACAAAGTATGTGATTACAGACCTGGTCAGCATAATTTCATCTAGACTGTTTTCTACTGGGAAATGATGCCTCAATAAACCTGAGATGTCTCATTATGTGTTGCCCCTTTTTCAGTATGTGAAATGCCCTACAAAATTAGAATGATTTAAAAACACCTTTGTTTTTCATCTGAGCCATGAGCTGTGTTTGAAATGGAATTTCCAGAACTAGTGAGGGGGAGGGGAGAGGGAGGAATTTAGTTTACAACAGATCTTGCAAATAGCTGAGTGTCATTCCAAACCAGAACAGTTCTTAAACATTCACCACAGAAGTATCAGGCAGCCATTTCAGCATCTCTCAGTAAAACAGGGGCAGATCGGGAGCAAAGACAACGTCCTGCCCGTCCTTGACCCCCAAGGCACCTCGAGACATCTGAGTTCACTCCTCCCTCACACCGATGCCCTCACTGCGCGTTGGCATCTGAGGGTACCTGGTGGAGGGGCTGTCCTTTGACAAATTCCTCCCGATTATACTGTGCAAAAGCCTAAGAGATATTGGTGCCCTCTGAAATCCCTAAAGGCTCCCAAAAGTCCTTGGTGCCCTGGGGTTGTGCATTTACAAACCACAGAGGTTTTGCTGCACGTTCCATCTCACCCTGCAGGAAGCAGCCCTGTGCTAAACGCTGCTGTGCAGGGCACAGATAGTTTTATTTATTGCCTGAAAGACACTTGTTAATCAGTTAGAGAAACCAATTGCAAAATACTTTGAGCCAACTGGATTAAAGTGATTATGGGATTATTAAATGGATTAAGTTCTATCGATAACTGGTTGTCAGCCAGAAGAGTTAAAGTCCAGATCAGTTAGAGAGAAAAGACATACCAGCCACTCACATCTGCGGTTCACCTTGAACTTATCTGTAACTTCCACTTGTTTAAAGTCCTTGGTGATGGCAACCAGGGTAATTGACATTAATTACCATATTCTGTCTCTGGTTATTTTGTGCTAAATTTAATTTTTTAATTGCTTCCAATAATGTGAGACCAGAGTGACAGTTTTTCATTCTGTTTCTGGGAAGGTTTTGAGGACATCAGGATGCATTCCCCTCCTCCCCAGCAAAACACCCGTGGGGTCCATGTGCATACACAGGGTTCCCAGTGCCCAGGGTTGGATTCACTGGGAGAGGATGAGGTTTCAGGGGGTTTAGGCCACAGCAGCAAAAGGGAGAAGGCCAAGAGACTCAAAGGGTGTAAATTCCAGCAGTAGCTCACACTGGATACAAGGAAAAAAAAAATGCCTCCATGAGGGCAGTCAAACACTGGCACAGGAGAGGTTGAGCAGCCTCTGTCCTTGGGAATTTTCAAGCCCAAACAGGTTAAACCCCAGCCTTCCTGCCCTGGCCTTATGGTTGACCTTGCTTTGAGATGAACTGGGGAATTCCTGTGGTCCCTTCCCACCTCAACCCTTCCTATGACCTTGTGTTCCTGTGACACTGCCATTATTTATTTCTTTTGTTATTTTTGGGTAATCATAAAAATGATGAATACACAGCATCTCCTAGGGTGTAGCAAGATTTGTACTCTGCCTGAGGAGCTTCTCTTCTGCTTTTTCTTATGCACAACACGCATTTCGGTGCTATCCTTCTCCAAATTCATGGCTCCATTGTGTATGTCCTCACACCTGAGACTTTGGCTCCAAGTCCCTAAAGGTGTTTAGCACACTAACACCTGCTGGAAACAGTGCTCAGCCAGGTTAGGAAATGTCACCCTAGAGGGAGCCCACAACTGTAAAATACAATTTCTTTTTTTTTCTCAAATAGTTAACTCAGGCCATAAAACAAGGTTCCTGGATGACATAGCTGCTGTCAAGCTAGGGGAAAATAATGAATTTACTCTCACTGCAAAAGCTGAATTTTTGCATAAGCATGAAAACTTCAAAGATCCTCTAAAAACAATGAATGGGGCTGTGTTAAACTCACTGGGAAAAAAAAAGGTACTGAAAATCTTGCCAGGGCATTACAATCCTACAAGTTGTAGGTTCAAAATATAGTTAAAAATCCTTGTTCTGAAGTATCAAATAATACTGAGAATTGGAATTATTCTAAGGTTAGAAAGAGAGTTTCTACTGTGTTATAAGTGCATCAGGCAAAAGGAATTGTCTTGGTTAGGAACAGGACATGGCAGAAATATGTAGAGACATGTAACAGTTCACCAAAAGCACTAGAAGGCCATAAGTAGTTTGCAAAACTAAACAAGAAACCCCATAATAATTAATGTGGAAAACATCTGAAGGCGTTGCCCATTTACTTCTGAAGCTCCATCTAAGATGTGTCAAGGTTCATGCAAATGGTTTTGAGGAAAGGCTGAGAGAGTTGGGATTGTTCAGCCTGCAGAAGAGAAGCTTTGGGGTGACCTAATTGTGGCCTTTCAATGCCTGAAGGGAGCTGAGAAGAAAGATGGAGAGAGACAATTTTAGCTCTGAAAACCAGATTTATGCAACTGGAGCCCCCATGGAGATCACAGGCGACCTTACCAGAAACGCTGGGCAAGAGCAGTCCTTGCATGGAGGACAAATATTCCATCCTTTCCTTTGCTTAGAGCTTCTGATAAAATGTCTCTGCCATTCTAAACTGCTACGGATTATAAATCCCAAGTTCTAGGAAGGAAGGCAGGTGGAGAAGGCAGGGCGGAAACTGCTCAGGGTATGAGATGAGCTCCATAAGGGATGGCAAGAGGGGCCAACGTCTTAGAAAAAGCAAGATTTAAGCTATGATATTTCATGCATTCTCAGGGAGTTTTCAGGGCATTCAGATGAGCTATATTTGGGTTTGCTGCTCATTTAGAATATTTTTAAGAAGCAACAATTTTTCCATGGCTGAGTTTGTGCAGCCATTCACAAGAGAACTGCTGCCCCAGGAGGAGAGACACTGAAGGCTGGGGTGGTTTTGGATCTCAGGCCTTCCACTGCTATGGTTTCAGAGAGACTATTAGATTTGTAAGTCTTCACCAGCATTTTCAGACTGAGTTATTGTGGTTGCCTGGATAGCTTTAGGGATCTGTGGGTCCTCTTGAAATGTTGCCCCTGAATCACAAAAAACACAGAGGAGGAGGGAGAGGAAGGCAGAGGAAAGAAGAGGTGTGACTGAGCCTGTTTTCAGACAGTGGCCTGGAGCTGTTTCCTTACCTTCAGCCTTGCTTGCAGCCTCCTCTTTGCTGTTTTATTCCCCTGCTTGGAGAGAGCCTTCCTGGCCCTCTCTGGGGAGGAGGCAACAAACCCCCAAACTGCCCCCCCAGCACAGCCTGTTCAAAGGAGCCGTCCCTGGGTGTGAAAGCAGGCAGAGATGAGGGGAGCAGAGCTGGCTGATGGGCACCGGGAGAGATGAATGTGACACGGGATAATGTACTGCACAGAACCTCTGAACATCCTCCCTTAACGAACAAATATGACTATTAAAAAAATACATTTCATAATAACAATTCAGCTCTGCAGTCAGGTTCTGCAGTGGCTGAGTGATGCTTTATTAGCTCAGACATTGCTGCGTAGAGAGCACTTGCAGTCTTTGCCCTTACACTTAATAACTCACTAAGCATGAATGGGTTCAGTAATTCATTCCTTGTCTTGTGCGACTGCTCAGAAACCTCATTGGGTTGGAATTTATGGCTTGTTCTTGCAGGACTGTGAGCACCTCCTGCAGGTCTGTGACAGCCCCCCGCTCCTGCCAACCTGAGCCCAGAGCTGTGGGGGGCTGAGCACCACCAGGACCAGCACCTCCTCCTCTGCCCTGCTCAGACAGGATGAGCACATTTGTGTCAGGCTTTTGTAAGAATTTGGGTTTGGCTGCTCCCTGACCTTGTGCTTTGGTCCTCTGTGACTTGTAGGCAATCATCTCCTTGTGTCACTTATCACACAATTAAGTGTTTTGTGAGGCTGGAGAACAAGCACATTATGGCCTTACAAAGACAAGAAAGTAAATCTTAGTCAGTTCAAGGAAATAGAGGATGCACTTCGGAGGTAATTATTGAAATTTGCTTCCTGAAGAATTTTTTGATGGATTCCTGGACTCAAGGAGAATAGCACTGCCTGAGCTGGGGCTTAGCAGTGCTTCCTCTCTATTTCAAAGCCGTGTTGTCCAGCAAAGTGGGGCCAGATTGACCATTTCTGATGCTCTAAGGCAGAATCATGATAGGAGGGAAACAAAAACTATAAAATCACCCTATGACTTAAATAATGTGTGGTGTCATACAACCTAACAGCACAGCTGAGGGCACGACAGGAACAATAAACAGGTCCATAAACCAGAGTGTATCTGAAGCTTCACCGTGGGACAGCAGAGCTGTACAGAGGAGTATCAACTCCTCAGCACTTGCACCTAAAGCACAGCGTTTTGCTGGCAAAACTCCTGATTACTGGCAAATATTGTCCTCGAGAAGCTGCCTGAAACAAGCAAGAGACACAGCAGCAAGCAGCCAGCAGGTTCTGCCCACAGCTGCTGATGCATCCTGTGCTCAGAGTTGTCAGTGCTGGGAGACCCCAGTTGTGGCTAAGAACAGATGTGGGCGAATGAGCAGCCTTGAGGGGAAACTCCAGATCCTCCAGTATAAACATAAGGCAATTAACATTTCCTGTGGGCTTTTTGTGCTGTCCTCTTTACTCTTTTTAAAGATGGGAACACCGAGTTGAGTGACAGATTCTTCCTTCCTTCTCCGGATCCTGTTGCTGCTTCCTTGCAGTAATCTCCAATATTGGCATTTTCAAAGAGACTGAGGAAGCGAGAGTCCCAAAAGGGACATAAACATCCAGTCCCCTTGGGAAAGCCCAGACTAGACTATCTGTGAACATGAAAGCAGGGCCTCCCAAACCTGTGAGGCAGAGACACGCTGGGTGGAAACAAACAGAGATGGAGCGATGTGATTTATTCAAGGTCATTCACAATGTCAGATGCAGAGCTAGGAAACAGCACTTGTATCACCAGCCTCCCTGTTAGGATTTCAAACACTGAGTGATCCTTCCTCTCCCTCGAAACACAGAGACTCTGTTTCTTCCCTCACCCAAGCTCGGTGTAAATCAGGAGCAAACACCTCACAAGTCCCCAGTGTTATTCCGTGAGCGAGTTGGGCTGTGCCTAATGCTCAGATTCTCCAGGGGTTTCAGCAGCAGTCAGATGGCTAAATACCTTTGTGAATTAAGTCTTGAGAGTCCTCGTTCATTAATGAAGAAAAAGCAGGGGAAAGCGCAGCTGTAATTAGAGCAAAAGCAATGCCAGGGAGTAGCTGCATGAATAGTCTCTGATATTAAAAGGATTGGCTTCAAGCTCACTGGTGCTCATTGGCATGAAAGAGAGTTCTGCTCATCAGAGCGTGCAGCAGTGCTCTGTAAATATGAGAACCAACGTATTCAATCCTGCAGCCCTTTGGAGGGTGAACATTTCAAACTGGAAAGCGTGAATGGAAAGCCAAGTGTCCATCCCCTGGGAGAGCAGTGGCAGTGTCCACTTCAAGGGTCATCCTCCCACGGCAGGGAACAGGGAACTCCATCCACCACGCGCGACCGACCCCAGATTTTTGAAGTCTAAATGTTTAGGGCTCACATGTGATGCTCAGGACTCACGTTCTGCCCACGTGCAAGGGAAGAGTCTGCATAAAGCTGAGCAGCCAGGAAAAAGGTGGTACCTTGTGAGCAGCTCATGGGTGGGAGGAAAGGATAGGCCTTGAAAATTGCTCCTGGTGAGAGTGCAAAGCAATGCCTGCAGCTGCCCCCATCCGTGGCTGGAGCCTGGCTTGCTTTCAAGCAAAGAACTCCAAGAGATCAGGCCTTGTCCAAAGATTTTTTACACACATGCTTCCTTGGCCATGATTCTCAGAACAGGCAACTCTTGGACTTCCTGGGAAATTATCTCCAATGTGATGATTGTGTGCAGCTGACCCCCTCACCACCCCAAAGGTGTTGGGGAATCACATCCTGGCAGGTCACATCTAAGCAGTTTTGCCCGTTTGGAAAACCATAATGAAATACATTGGGGGCCAAACAAGCTCTGTGAGTGTGGGCACAGGGCTGGTGGGTGCCCTCTGCTTGCTCTCGGAGCAGCTTTGTGCACACACATCAGTACTGATAAGCTGAGGTGCTCTGGCAATCATGGGGAGACGAGGAGAAACAAATTAGGCACCCAAGGGGCTTCATGAGGCAAGAGCTTTGCTAAGTGTAAAGGATGTGGGAGCAGCATGATTTGCCCTGGACTCAGAGGCCACCAGTTTATTTTTATTTGTGTATATTTATTTGTGAGATGGGCTGAGACTGAATGTTAAGATTATTTTAAGTAATGTTTCTGATGCTTTGACCCTGGCAAAGGAGATAGATGATTTGTAAAATTACTGTGATCTTAGCTGGGTAATCTGATTGTCGTTTAACCAATACAACAAAACATCCTCAAACCCATGGCACAGCTTTATACTTAAATCAGATAGCTCCAGTGAAAACTTGGGCATGAGGGGTTTTTTCAGCTATCTCAGGAGAGCACCAGCCCTCCACACCACCCACCCTGGTGTGGGTGCAAAAGGGTCACCCCTGCCAGCAGGACCATGTCCTTGGTGCTCGTTGGACAGAGCTGGGATGAGGAAGAGCTTTCCTTTGAACCTCTGATACATGGGATGGCCAACTGAACCTTTAAAATCCCAGTCTTCGTTTGCATTTCACAATGGTGAAAGATGTATAGGAACAGATTCTCTAAATTTAGTGTAATTACTTAATTTGATCTTTGAAACTAATAACAAGCAACGCTAATTTAGCTTCCTCTTATCTTCTGAATAGAAACTGTGAATTTCTGAGGGAATTGGAATCTGCCTGGTGAGACTAAATTTAGCTCAAGTAAAAAGTGTCAACCCCTATCTAATCCCACTTTAATCTGACACCTAATCCTTGCATTTGTGCAAAAATCAGCACCTTCTGCTGAATTCCCTTCTGCCAGTGTGTGTGGGATTGTTTGGGCACTCGAGGCTCTCAGGTACAAGCCGAATTTGTGGATGAAATAGATCATTTTCTAAATACTCTGGGGGAGAGCATCTCTTTTATAAACTCACCACCAGGAAAACTTTCACAGCTTTTGAACAAATGGTTTGAGAGAGCCAAGCAGTGCCCCTATAAACCTCATTCTATTAGCTGGAAACTGTGGGGTTTTTTGCTGTGGTAGGCAAGGACAAATGACCTCATAGACACAGAGGACATCCAGGCAAGGTACACAGAGCAAAGCAGCTGGGCACTTTGCCTTCTGGATGCACAGAGGGGTGAGAGCCGGTCCTTGCTGCCTCCCACCGAGCCCCTGGCCCTCCGGAGGAAGCAGCAGCAGTTTGTCCCACTGAGATGGCCCCTGGCCAGTGTCTGGGCTCAGCAGGGGCCGTGTCTGCCCTGCCATCCCCAGATACACTGTGAGCTGGCACAGGCTGAGGTGCAGACAGCAAAGGCTCCACTCTGTCTCTTAGATGTAAGCCCTGTCCAGTGCAGAGTAAGAGGCTGATGAGGGTGACTAAGAGGGTGACAGAAGAGCAGGGATGTCTTAGACTTCCCCAAGCATTTGCACAGAAACATGAAGCAACCAGCCCTGCTTGCAGACAAAAAGGTTAACTGCCCCCAGCCTCGGAAAATGTTAAAAAATACAATAGCATATAAATACATACCTTGGAGTAGACTGGGTCTTTTCCCCTCTTGCCTACACAGTAGATTATAGTTAATTAAACCTCTGCTCACATAAACAGAACAAGAAAGAATGTAAAAGTAATGAGCTGACAACACGGTCTGTATTATGTTGGGCTTCTAAGAGAATTTAATTTGGAGAAGAATTATGCACAGGCTGAAAGACAGTCCATTAAACTGAGCCAACTGTCTGGAAAGAGATAAAACAAAAAATAGAAGTGTTCTGCCTCTTGTGAAACAAACACCAGGCTGCACCTTCCTCTTTCTCTGAGGGTGGCAGGGCTACACAGGCAGGGGCAAGGAGCCAGGTGACCACGAGTCCCCCCACGGGGACACAGACACCTGGCACCTTCTAGATAAACACGGGTAACACGGGCTGGTCCAGCCCCACACAGGTGTCAGGTCCTGTACCCAGCACCAGGGGTCTGTGCTGAGCAGGCAGTGATCCAAACCCGTGTGTGACCTGCGAAGGACAGAGGTGGTGCTGTCTGCTCTCAACAGCCACGATAAACACTTCCTTCCATCGGTGGCTTTTTGATCATAAAGGTAGATAGTCAACAAATCAGCACAGTACATAGGAGGTAAACTGAGGCAGCAGCACCCAAATCCAGAGCTCAGCCAGTCACCTCCAGAGCAGGGAGGGAGCACAGGACCCTCCTCCCTTTTTTATTGTCCTTTTTTTTTTTTTTTTTTTGATAAAAATGACTGAGGTTGAAGTGATTTGCACCACCTGTGGTTCTCCCCCAAATTATTTAACTTTATTTGGTGAAAGGTTGTGGCACTTTATCTCTTCCCCATCCAGACCCTTCCCAGCAGCTGTAAAGAAATAATCCCTTCAGATGCTTCCTTTGAAATATTTTACTTAAGCCTTCGGGGAATGATGTTGATGAGAGCTGAGAAATTAAAGGATCTGTTGTCTTCAATTTTGACAAAAATAATTTTGAGTAGAATGAAACTTTTCTTTTAATTTCCTAAGCATTTTTTAAAAAACAAATCTACAACTACTGTTTGCTTTGGATTTAATAAAGATTTACATAAAACATCTTCTCCAGCCACTCCTGAGGAAGAATTATTTATAAGTTAAAATGTTTATAAGAGGAACCACCTCAGTTTACCTCCTATGTACAATGCTGATTTCTTGCCTGTCTTTGTGATTAAAACAGACATTACTTAATGTAAGAAGTAAAAATAAAAGCACATTACAAACAGGGTTATTTTCCTTTCAGTAGCCTTGAAGACATTCACCTTAAAGAGTTTTTTATCATTTATTCCAGTATTGGCTCTGAACAGGTTCATTGATTTCGGGGCAGGTACTCTAGGTGCACTGAAGTAAGTGAAAAAATTGAGTTGTTTCCATTTGTCCCTATTGCTTTGTTCAGCAGTTTTGCCTCGCCTGTGTTTGTGCAAAACTTCAGGAGGTGCAGGCTGAAGCTTTGTATCAGTGCTTAGAGAGGAAGGGAGACTCTGAAAAGAAAATGTGAGGGAACATTTCAATTTGCCTTGTTTTTGCCAGCTGGCCGGGTGCCGAAGGAAAGGATCAGGGGAGAGCACAGCTCTGGGCTGGTGAATGGAGAAGTTCTATCTGCTCCCTCGCACACCCCTCAGCCTTTGTTTGCTGCCCGTTCGGGTGGGCAGCAGTGATTACAGCTGCAGGAGCATTATCTCCCTGCCTCCAAAGGGATGAAACCTGGCAGAGCCCATTTGTTTTGTATATTGACAATAATCCTTTCGTTTCCGAGAACCACAAAGGCACTTAAAATAAATACCAAAGCTGAGCAAAATAAAACTGTAAACATTTCAACGAGATTCTCGGAGAAGTTGGGCTCTCACTCAGCAAAACATTTACACCACAGGCAGAAAAGGCTGCTGGAAGTGCTGCCCCACAGCTCCCAGAGGCTGTTTGCTCCTTCAGCTGCACGTGGGAGGTTTGGGGGCACGGCTGTCACTGCACCCTGGGCTGTCACTGTCACTGTCACTGTCACTGTCACTGTCACTGTCACTGTCACTGTCACTGCACCCAGGCTCTGCCAGCGGCACCGGCTCCATCCAGATCTCCCAGTTTCTCAGATAAATAAACCTGAGCACTGTCTGGGCATTTGGGACTGTGCCGTGTAGGACAGCAGGTGCCTGGCTGTTGGAGGGGTGCGCTCTTCACCACAGGGGCTCTGAGGAAGGATGTGGGGGCTGCAGCAAAGGACGGGGTGTTGCTGTGTGTGGCTGTGTGAAGGACCAAGGGACACATGGCACATGCCCAAGGGTTTCTCTCTCCTGCTGGGCATGCTCTTGCCCCTCAGCCCCAGCTCCACTGAGTCCCTGCAGCCCTGGAGAGGGAGAGAAGCCGGAGCAGTGGGTGGCAGAAGAGGCTGGGTGCTCCCCCAGTGAGCTGCACTCCTCTGCTTCCCACATCCAGAGCCAAGGGAGCAAAGCTGAGGGATGTGGATGATTTTCCTTGTGAGACTGAACTCTTTTTCAGGCTCCAGAGTTTGCAAATAAGCTATTTCCAGTGAGATGTAGCCCAGCTGTGCAAAAGGAATTTGCTAAGCCACGTCCATGAAAATGTTCACACAAGAGCTGGCACTTGCAGACTTTCTGGGAATTGAGCTGGGATTGATCAGCTCTTTGACATGACCTGGAAAATCTGCTCTATTCTGTATTAGGGGTGGCATAGGAAGAAGCTGACTTAGCTCTCCAGCCCTGGAAGCACTCCCTCAAAGCCAGATGTCTTCTGCCCATTTCCTTAGCCACTCCTTAGCCACCTTTCCCATCCATCTCGGAAGAGCATTGCCATTAATTCTTTCCTGTGTTTTGTCTCCACTCAGGATGGATGGCCAGGGCTTGGCTCCTTCCAACATCCCTTTTTCACAGTCCTGCTTTAAAATAAGCTCAGGGTTTCTTCACAGCTGGGTGTGCTGAACTACAAAGTGAAGGTGCTTGAATGTACCTGCAGCCCTTGGGTTGCTGGGGCCCACACTGTTGCACTTCTCTGCCTAAGTGATACTGAAAAGAAAGAAAATTCTTTTCTGCTGTATTTTAACAAAATCAATGCTCACAGAGATCCTGCAAAACTGGCGTGTCCCACGTTGCTGGTGCTAACTGGAAACCAGTTGGAAATTCTTGCCAATAAACACAGATTTGCAGCTGACCCCTGAGCATGATCCGAATCCTTCTGGGTGTTTTGTTCCCACGCTGTGCGTCCAGGCTCCCGCGATTGCTCCCCGGGTGCTGACACCCTCTCCAGCTGCTGGACATCCCGTTAGATCCTGAGCTTGCCTGGCATTGTCTTCTTGTTATTAGTGGGGGATTAGAAGTTTAAGGCCTCGGAGCTTAATGGCCTCAGCGGGTGGAGAGCGTGGCACTGGCTGTGAAAATGACAAAAATCGATAGCTAATCCAGTGCAGTCAGTCAACCTTTTCAAAGCCTCATCCCTATTGATTTCCAGGAGCTGCTCTTCCTGTCCCTTGACGTAATCAGTCTGTTTGCTCAGCAGACAGACTCGCTCTCTTCCACTCTCCCCCTCACTTTTTTAGGCTTTTTACACTTAGAAATGGATTACTTAGATCCCCCCAGCTTTTCATCTCTGTAGCTGTTGTCAGAGGAATGATTAAAGGGGAGGCAGACTGGGCAACCATCTCCTACAAATCAAGGGAGAGTTGACCTACGGTGTGATGGATGTTCCAGGGAAGGAGGAGGCAGGCTTTGACGTGGGAGAAATGGAGAACATCTGGTCAGGTTAGATAGTTACAATTCAGCTGGTGAACACAGGGAAAAAAGATCCCTTCCATCTCCCTTCCCCACCACTTTGAAGATGTATCAGAGTCACCACACTGACAGAAAAGTGCCTATGGCACTGTGTGAAATTAGGGATTGGGATGCAGTACCTTGGAGCAACACTTCGTCTTCCAGAGAGGATAACAGGGTTTTTCCTTCACCCACACTCTTCTGGCTGTTTGAAAGACAAATTTTAGGGGAATCTAGACACCTTTTTAAAAACCAGCATTTTAAGGACACCTGTTGCTGGAGCCCAGTGTAGTGGTGCTGAGCCAGGTCACCCCTGCGCACAGTGCTGGAGTCTCTTCTGGATGTGTGATTTTCCAGGTGCATCCACACCTCAACATCGCCCATCCCCAACACACAAAGCCACAAAGAATGCAGGAAGACAGACTGGAAACACTGGCCACAGGCTCGGAGCAGGCTCAGCAAGGCTCAGTCTTCCCAGACTGGCTCGTGGCCACCCACTGCTCCTAAATAAGGCTCAGTTCATAGCAAACAGGAGTGTTTGAAATAAAACCACCAATTAACAAGTGTGCTTAGTGATGCTTTGAAACAACTCTAAGAACTGAATTGACCCAAAAAGTAATAGCAGAATTAACATACTTTGCTGGCAATACTGACAAATTAAAAAAAAAAGCCAACAACTGCGGTGGCTTTGCAGAAGCTGAGGCATGTGGGCATCTGCAGAGGGTATATTTGCAGCGTGAGAGCGCTCCAAAAACACTGCAAAATGCTGCAAAATACATGGGAGAGCCTCTCCCTGCCCATGGCCCTGCTGTCCCTGAACACTGCCCTGGCACAGGGGGGACAGTGCAGTCACACAGGGCTGCAGCAGCCAGCAGGGGCTGCACCTCAGAGCAAGGGCCCAGGTGGGAAGAAATGCCTTGCCCCAAACTTGCAAACGAAGCACAGGAGGGAGACCAGAAAGGGAAAAAAAGATTACCTGGGACTTGCCAGCAGCTTCCTCAGCCCTGGAGTCAGAGCAGGGCAGCGCTGTTGTTTGAGCTGGGTGGGTGCTGTCCTTTTAAAGGCTTTGTCACTGCTCCGAGCTGACCTGGCGCTGTTAGCATAGGGAGATAAGGAAGCATAATTTGCTGTAATGTTTTTCTCCCCAGGCTGTTTTGTCGTGCCTCAAACACAGCAGATTAATTTTGTCTGTCAAATCCAGTTACATTTTATTCCATCTCCTGTAGCTAGGATCAGAGGGCAGACATTTATCAGGCGAGCAATTGAATTACCAAATTGCATTCCTAAACCAACTGAACAAAAAAGCCCCTTTGTGACTCTTTTCTTGAGGGGGAAACCCAAAGACCCAGTATTTTTCCTTGGGACTTGTACTGAAACATCTGCTGTCATTAGACCCACCAGAATGACTCCAGCAAAACAGCAGCTATGGAAGAGCAAGATCTGCTCAGCAGAGGTCCATTTCTGAACAACACTCTTAATGCTACTTCCTCTGGTGGAAATTCTGCCATCCACACAAACAAATCCTTTCCTGAGCTACAGATTTCAGGAGCAAAAGCACCTCTGAGCCTGTCGCTCCTTTTGCCCCAGGCTAGCACCTTGTCCAGCACGACAGGCTGTGGGGTTTGGGCAGTTTTATTTCCAAATTATCTCTGTGCTGCACCACAGCCAGGTTCAGGCCCCTGATCCCTGGGGATGTCACTCCTCCTTGTCTGTGTTTCAGGCAGGTGGCTGCATGTATCCCTGTGTGGGGTCTTTCCCACTGGTGCTCTCGAGGCTGCTCTGTCCCTTTTGACACAGAATTGGATTTTCTGATGACAAAGAGACAATTCTTCCAATACAAAGGATGCTGTATTTGCCAAGAAGAACAGAAGGATGGCTGCAAGGCACTAGGGGATGTAGCTGACTGTATTCTGTTCCTGAAGGGTGGAAGCTCCCTCAGGAGCTGGCCGTGGACTCACTTGTCCATGGAGTCCTGCACTGCCTGAGGAACCCAAGAGTTTGCTCCTTTCCAACTCTCCATCTGCCAGCCTGCCCCATCTGGCAGCCTCCCTGTCTGCTTTCTGTGACCTGCGAGGGTTGGTATCCCACTCTGATCCTCAGCTTAGCCTTGGGAAGACCCTGCTTCACCAGCCAAGAGGGCGAGGCAGAAAAATTCCCCCACTTTGTTCTTGTAGGTGTCTACCCACTGGTTTGACTTGGCTTTTCAACAGCCCTTTTGATCTCACTGCCACACGAATAACTCCTCTGAGAGAGAAGGGAGATGTGTGAGCAACACCCACGGGAAATGGAATTGTTTTCTTTAACTGTGAGGCAAACACAGAGGTGTCTTTTCCTCGGCACACATCTGCTCCCATGTGGGCACTGCTGCTCCTCCCACCTCGCCCACCTCAGCCTGTTCCAGGAGGCTCAGCCCCTTTGGTGTCCCCTGTGGCCAACAGAGAGTCTGGCTGCCACCAGAGCCTGTTCTGGAGCACTCCTGAGCTCTCCAGAGCCTGTTCTGCAGCACTCCTGAGCTCTCCAGAGCCTGTTCTGGAGCACTCCTGAGCTCTCCAGAGCCTGTTCTGGAGCACTCCTGCGCCCTCCAGAGCCTGTTCTGGAGCACTCCTGGGCCCTCCAGAGCCTGTTCTGGAGCACTCCCGGGCCCTCCAGAGCCTGTTCTGGAGCACTCCCGAGCTTTCCAGAGCCTGTTCTGGAGCACTCTCAAGCTCTCCAGTGCCTGTTCTGGAGCACTCCCGAGCTTTCCAGAGCCTGTTCTGCAGCACTCCTGAGCTCTCTGAGGACCAGGCAAAGAGAACAGGTCACCAGCAAAGGCAGCAGAGACTGATAAGTGAAGCAGGCAATGTGATCTCTGCAGTGCTCCTAAAGGTGCCATTTTTCAGCTGCCATGCCAAAGCAAAGTCTTGACTACTTGTAATAAATAAAAATCCTATTTTTAATATTCTGCAAGGGGAAAGTTCTTATCCCAAGGGCAATGACTACATTTTCCTGTGAGTGGAGGTGTTAACCTTGTTGTACTGACTACATTTTAACCTAAGTTATTGTTAAAAAGAATGAATTTTTTATGGGATGACGACCTTTTCCAGGAAGGCTCAAGGCTTTGTAGATGCTGCACAACACTTAAACTCTACAGTAAGGAACACTAATGTTGACTAGACCACACTAAAAATAACTTCACAGCTTAACAGGACAAAATGCTCCTGCTGAAGCGCTGAAAATTAGATTCTCAAATCTGTATTTAGGCACTACACAGAAATGCACCTGATTAATGAATGATGCATTTCAGAGCCCATTTTAGCCACTCAGTTTTGCAAATTCTGAGTTAATTTTCCAGTGGCCATAACTAACAGTGATGGGACTAGCTTGCTGCTACACAGACAGTAAACAGGTAATTACTTTTGCACGCATTCATTAAACATTTAACCAGCATTTATACATGTAAGTGACATATAACAAGGTAGCTTTAACAAGTTCATTTGGGATTCAGATTGCAAAGATGTTAATTGACATTTAATAGGTTTGTAATTGATCTCTGTCATCTTACATTGTGGGAAAATGCTAAAACATAATTCAGCACCATAGAAAATAGTACAATGTAATGCAATATTCAACATATCACCAAGATACACTATTATTGCAGCTATGTAAAGCTAAACTAAGCTACACAAGAAGTAATTTACTAGTTTAAAACTGTATTAATCTTCAATATTTTGCTTCACACCACCCACAGAATTTTAGGAGGCAGCAGTTTCACATGGCAATTAAGAAAATGTGCTTGTATGTAGTAATGGGGGGCTGCATAGTTATATCTTGTGCATGCATACCCAGCTCATTGCTGCTTTTAATAATTAAGTAAGGATCAGTATATTTACAGAAGCCCAGACACTGACTTTTGTGAGTGGTGATGTGCCTGAAATAGTTCTGTTTGTTATTATAATTGCCTGGTGCTTATACATTTATAGCTCTTTCCAGTGACCCAGAATTACTCCAGCCTATAAACCAAAACCCTGCATCTTGCTGGTGAGGCTATTTCTGAACAAATATTTATGGATTTTGTCCAGGTAAAACATTTCTGGTACCTTGGAGCAGGACACTGAGATTTAGCATGAGGTCCGCTTTTACAGCAAGGATCCATCATTTGTTGTTTTATGACAATCGAGCACAATTCAGGCCATGAGGGGCACAGAGACCCAGGGGAGGTGCAGAGCCTGGTCCAGCCTACTGTAAAAATAGGGAAGAAGGAGAATTAAGAGGACTCAGCTGCATTAATTATTCCAAACAGCACTGCTTGCATCAGAGGGTGCTGGGCACTGCCCAGGCTCCCCAGGGAATGGGCACGGCCTCGAGGCTGCCAGAGCTCCAGGAGCGTTTGGGCAGCGCTGCCAGGGATGCCCAGGGTGGGGTTGTTGGGGTGTCTGTGCAGGGCCAGGAGCTGGACTGGATGATCCCTGTGCTCTCCCAGCTCAGGACATTCTGTGGGTCTCTGACACGGTGAGCTAAGCAGGCAGGATGGCAACTCCTGATCCAGGGGCAGTGCTTGCAGCCTTCCCCCTTGGAGCCAAGGCCTGGATGTGAGAATGAGTTGCCTGTAGGAGGGCAAGGGACTGCCTTGTGCAGAGCATTGGCTCTGCAGGAAGGACTAGAAATTACCTGGCTGCCTTAGCATCCTCTGGAGCTTTCTCATCCATGGAGACAGGCCCTGATTTATCCAGAGGGGTGTGAGATGGGTTGCTGCTCTGGGGCTGTAACTCGTGTCAGCCTCACTGGTTATTCCACCTCATTTCATCAGGTGCACCCAACTGTCAGAGGCATCTCTGTCCACATCAAAATCAAACCACCTTCCTATAACTTCACTCTCGGTATCGAGCTGCGGTTTGATTATGGACTTTTCTTCCCAGTATCAGTAATCTGTTTCTCATGACTTTTATGTGGATTTTCCCTCACTGACTTTGGGTCCTGAAAAATGAGCAGCCAGTGCTGATCACGTAGAGTTTTAATCTGAAAAACCGTAGGACAATGGCGCCACTCAGAACTCAGAATATTCTTTCTCAGGGATTTATAAGGGATGCTGTCAAGCTGAATCTGTACCCACTGAACTTGATTCCTTTTGCACGTGTTCTGAAATTCCCATTATCTGCCAAAGGCAATACTGGCAGAAAAGATTGTTAAAGGTCAGTAGCAGGCAGGGGTATGTCTGATATGTCTGAGTCCTGGGTTTCCATCTGCCCTGTGTGGGTGCTTTGGTGATTAGTTGGTAGAGAAAGCACCTCACGTAATCTGAGCTCGGACTTGATACAAACATGTTTGAGATTTCAGCATTTCCACATGCCTAAGCCTGGTTTTGGAGCCTCTGAAGCAAATGCCTTCAGTCTGTCACACACATGCAACGTACCTGAGCAAGTAATTCTGCAAAACAAACACAGAAGTGCTCACCCACCGGTGGCCATTTGTTTACTTTCAAGAGCTGCTGAACATGTGAAAATATTGACAAGGCTGGTAAGTCCCAGGAGTGGCTTGGGAATGCTGGAAAACTTGAAACTTAATTATCATTTGTGCTTGTTTGTTCTGGAGTTGTTTAATTTTTATGAGTTATGGAACGTGTTTAGATCTAGGTGTAGAGAAGAGTTTTTATGCAAACAAATTATTGTTATTAACTGTTCCCATAACACCACTGTAAATGAACTGTTACCCAGGGCAGTACAAATACACTCACATCCAGCCAGGATACCTCTTCTCTCTGCAATGCTCTTTGTGGAAACTTCTAAAGATCAGCAAACACATATTAGTTTCAGCTCCAGAATGGTCCCACGCCTTGTCTTGGATTGCAGGCTGGGCGAAGTATAACTCTGGAAAAAGGCAGGAGAAGGCACCAATCCCCTCATTGTCCTTCCCCTGCTCTAGTTCAGATCACTTCTGTTGCAAAAATGGGAGTACAGCTGGTCTCTGTTCCTCTCAGGCCTATATTGATTAGTCAAGATGAAAGGGAGGAATAAGATCCAAACCCAGTATTGTGGATATAATGGAGCCAGCTGGAGCATCCCTGTGTTCCAGGGATGAACGAGAACCAGGCAAAGTCATCGAGGAAGAGATGGTGTCACGGACAGTCTGTGTGAGGTGGTAGCTGAGCCTGTGCAGGGCTCTCCCTCCCTCCCTTATTTAAGATTTCCAAATAGGGACTGAAGGAACTAAGGAGAAGGAGATATTTCAGCTGTGGGCTGTCAGAGCTGGAGCACAGGAATGGGCTCTGCTGCTGCCTGCCTGCTCCCTGGAAGGAAGGTGGATGCCAGGGAGGAAAAGGCCAGGAACAGCTTTCTGTTGGGTGAGAGCAATCACTGGGTGTTTCCAGTTTTGGAGCTGAGCTCCAAATTGTGGAGATGGGCTCCTGAGAGGGCGTGGCAGCACTTTTCCTTGGCAAGGAAAGCACCAAGCCCCAGTGTCGGTGCTGCAGATGATGGGCTTCCAGGAAAAGTCAAGGCCAGCAATAGCTTTTTGTCCTGGGGGAGGGACTTCGGGATGTTTTCGTTTTTGGTGCTGTGGGCACTGAAGTAATTCAGGGCTCCTGTGAGCTCCCAGGGCTTGAGAGCAGGGACTTTTGGGCTATAAATGTGTGAGCCCACAATCAAAGTGAAGACTGTGCACAGCATCACTCAGGTTATGTATTTAATTCATTTTGGCAAGGTCTTATTAAGGGATTGTGAGAAGTCCTACACGTTGGTGGGTGTTTGTAGGAAGCACTGAAATTATCCCTTAAGCTACAAACTTACAAAAACGGGAGGCCAATCCTTCAGCCAACCTGCCAGCAAACTTCCTCCTGCAGAGCTCTGGGTTTGGATTCATGCATGGCTGGCAGCCCGTGTTTTATCCACGTGTATACCTACACACAGAGGGAAGTGCCTATTCCCACATGCACACAGTCAGAGCAGAGCTGGGTCCTGGCAGAGATGTGCTTTTGGGGTATAAATAATGTCAGCATCATTTCCCCCGCTGACCAGGCTGTGCCAGGCAGGTGGTCAGTGCAATGCACACTACACTGGCCAGCTTCTGACTGCTCTGGGGGACAGAAGTATTTTGCAGATCAGAGGAAATGCTCATCCTGCTGCAAAACTGTGCAATGATATTTGTGCTAATGCACTGTGTACCTGCAAGAGCTTACCCTGAACCAGACTATTTTGTTGACTTAACTGAGATGAAAGGTGCAGAGCCTGAGCAAGCCAGCAACAGGCCCATGGCTGAGACAAAGAAATACTCAACTCTAAAGGCTCCAGGAATAAAGTCAGACAGTCATTTACTCCCACTGATGGAGACTGGTTAATTCTCATGGGCAACCCATTTATTCCTGATATTTATTCCTTGTGCTGATCTGTGAGATTTTGGTTACTGCTGTGACATTTCACAGCTATGTTTACTACTCAGTGGGCTGTGTGGGCTTGAGTTTCTGCCAGTCAGGTGGGTGCTGCGGAGGAGAGACTGATTGCAACAGGTAAAATTAAAAAGAGTGATCTGTACTGGGGGTGGGGAAAAAAACCACTTATGCACTGTTATTCTTGTCACCACAACGACAGAAAGAATCACTCCTGTGCATGCTCCTGATAAACAAACCAGAAAGGTCACTGCTGGCAGAGGCAAAAATTTGAGCTTTTGGATTAAAATTCTCTGCTTTTGATTCATCTTCTGGGTTCAAGCCACTCCTCAGGACTTCTGCACAGAACACACTGCCTATCAAAAGGAAAATAAAAAAGAAACATTATCTGCTGGTTGGAACTATGAAGGTGTCCTTTTCTTACACACTGTCCTGTGTTGTCCTCCAGTGCCCCACATCCTTGCTCAAGCAGCCATCCCAGGATGCACAAGAGCACTTTCCTTGAGAGAAGACCTGGATCTCAGTGAACTGAGCCCATTTTCAGAGTGCTGTGCAGCAAATCAAGCAGCAGCACCCCCAGCAGCCATCTGCTACTCGCTGCTTTGGTGCTTCTGCAGGTGCCTGCTTGTGAATCTTTGCTTCTTGCTGTTTGAGGCCAACCTCCCAGTAATTCATCTTGCCTCCCTGAAGCCCAGACCCGAGGATTTAGCAGAGTTCTGCCCAAAGAAGGATCATTCAGCAGCACACAACTGTAGCAGCAGGGGATCATTAAACACTTGACTTATATGAAAACTTATGAAAGTGGCTTTGAATACCAAATTTCTCCTTGCTGCCTCGCCAAGTGCCTGTGATGTTACCTCCTGGTGCAGAGCTTTCCAGAACAGGTTCACTCCTCTGATTTTTGCTACCTCTGTATTTCAGCTGTGACCGAAATGACTGTAGATGGATGTGACACAGCGAGTAATATTTTTATTCTGACATGATTTGAAATGTAGACAAGTAGTCTGGCAGAATTTAAATATTCCCTGGGACTTTGGCCTTAATAAACACTGCCGTGAAATGCTCCAGTGCTGCCTTCCAAAGGACACACCACAAGTTTTACAAGGTGCACAGGCTAAATGTAAATAATTATCAGTTCTCAGATTCTCATCCAGGCAGGAGAGATGCCAAGAGCTTGTGTGTTTATCCTCAGATCTATTGGGAAATTTCCCAGGAGCACGAGCTCTCAGACATTTAGTCAAAACATCTAGTGGTAACTGTCTCCAGAACATTCAGCAGCTCTTTGATTGACATATTTCTCATCAACAAGTTGGCTTTGTTTACACGGCTCCGAGAAGTACATAGGCAATGATGGAAAAAAATACAACCAGACTTTTCTGTTCTTAGACTTTCCTCTTCTGGCAAGATGGGTTTTATTTCAGGAGCTGTTACCAGCCCAGATTTGCTATCATTAACCAGCTGGGCTGTGCCGAAATGGCCCTGCAGAGCAGCTTGCAAAGGCTCCTTGAGGAGCTTTCCAGCAGCTCAGATCTGAAGCAGCATCAGCAGAAGGCAAAGAAAGTTGGTTTTGTTTTGTTTTTTCCTTCAGCACACCTCTGCTGTCTGGGCCGAGCAGGTTTTTGTCACTTCTGTCAATGACTCTATTTAGGAAGTAGATCCTGTCTCTGCAAAACACAGGTATGAATCCCAGAATCACAGAATGGCTTGGAAGGATCCCTAAATCCCATCTCATTCCAGCCGCCTGCCATGGCAGGGACACCTTCCATTGGACCAGGTTGCTCCAAGCCTCCCGATGCACCTCCAGAGCTCCCAGATCTCATTTTAATTTGCTTAATTACACAGAATTGTTTCTTATCAAACTGCCCAACTCAAACAAATCCTCTTCTTCCTCAGCAGCCTTGACACTTCTAAAATCCCATCAGGGATTGCCCAGGTTCTACTTCTGACATGCTGCTGAGACAATTCATCACCACCTGCATCTCCAGGAATCTAGTTTATCCACCTCAAAAATACCTGTAATACTGACTTACCTCCTGGGGCTGTTGCAGAACTTAATTTATCTAAGGACACACGGAATTGTTTTAATGGATCACCTCACAGGCCCTCATCTATCTGTGTTTCCTTGTGACACCTCTCATTACGAGACCTAAACATGCACGTACCAAGCTGCAAGAGGGGAGAATTTGGTGGCTCTTTTCCTACCGCATTAATTCCTGCAGTGGGACCCACATCAGTCTGAGGAGAATAGAAGGAGGAGGTGAAGTAACTTAATCACTTACCTGCTCCTCAGTCTGCAAGCACACTGTGACATTTTTTTGCCCCACACCATATGGGTTTCCAGCTGCTGCCACTCTCCCAGGTGAGGAGCCTTGGATTGGAGCTCATATCCCAGAGGATATCTTGTTCAAGCCACACTCCTGACAGTCGCACTGTGTGTCAATCTAACAATGAGAGCACCAGGAACTTCTTTATCAGTTATTCCAATTGCCCTTGGCCAGCTCTGGGAGCACCTCACCTGCAGCCTGAGCAACTGCTCCAGCCAAGGTGCCTGTCCCTCTGAATAAATCAATAACACCTCAGAGTTAATAAGTGTGAAACACTACAGCAAAGTCTGCCATATTATCCAGCAATTAGGAAGATTTCTGTTTTTAAACCCACAGCTACTGAGAGTTCTCAAAAAAAAAAAAAAAGCTGTTTTGGAACAGAAAGAAGGACAAGCTGTTTCAGTCATCATTTTATTACTGGCTCACGAGGGAAATCAGTGAATCTACCAGTGGTTCATGCAATTCTGTTGCCAGCTTCCCAGAAAGGAAATGTCATGTATAGCAACTTGTTTTTCTATTGCAGCAATTAAAGTACATAGGAGGCCACAACAAAATCAATACAAAACTGGTAAATCCGTAATGAATGACAGTGAAATACTGATCCTCTTGCCTAAAGAAACATCTGTCTAAATGCCACCAAAGGGTTAGGCAGTAGAAGGCTTCTCTGGTTTATTTTTGTAGGGTCTGCCATTTTTTATCTCTTTCTTTACGTAAGGATCACCAAATGGCCTCCTGCTTCCCTCTTAGCGGGTTTGCGGCTCCTCCCAGGAGAGCACGTGCAAGTGCAAATTTTCAAGGCTTGAGACACCCCTGAGGAGGGTGCAGTTTGTGCTCCATGAGACCCTGGCTGCTGGTGAAACCCCTCGGAGGCTCCCCTGGAGCCCACAGGGCAGAATTCTGGGAGCTGTGGGGCTGCCTGTCAAAGGGAGAACTCACCCTTGGCTGCAGGCTTTGGGATCCCACGATCCACAGTCCCTGTCAGGCTGACCCCCCTTTCCCTCAATTCGTGCAGCTGAGATGATTGGCAACGGGGTCCTGATCAGTGCTCCAGAGGTGAATATCAACTACTGACCTCACAACAGGAACATGGCAATTTTTTAATACAATAAGGCATTTTCAGCCTGTTTTTTCACTGTTTCAGCACATGACTTGCCTGTATCTTGCCACCATGTTGATGGTTTAGAGGGCCTGACTGCTGAGCCTTCTCCACGGGGGCTGTCTCTGGGGTGTCCTGTCCTTTCTGAGCCAGCCTTTTTCCCATTTCTGTCCTCTGCATTTGCTTTCAAATCACTTTTTTGCTTCTTTTCAAAAAACCCAGGCTGAATCTCTTCTGTACTTCTTGTTCTCCAGAGGAATCATCACAAATAATTGTGCACATGTAATTTTTCCCCTCTCCGTGGCATTTTTAGGTACTTTACTTAGGCAGAGGCCAGCCAGTGCCTCTGACAGCATCCTCACTGCCCAGCAGGGCAACAGCCAGCGAGAGGTGCAGAAAGCACCATCTCAGTACCCAGGTCACATACAGTGCTCATAAATAATTGCAGATCAGCCCTATAACCTTCACAGATGTAACCTCATCTGTTGCTGGGGTGTTTTGTTCCTTTTCCTTTACTTTTTTTTTTTCTTTTTAATTTCCACCTTCTCTTCCAGCAAAACCGTGTCCAAATGCTTTTCTAAGCAGAACCAGATAATGCTTTTGATTGTAGCCAGGATGTTTGGTTATTCATGATATTGCTTTTGTGTCTACTGGGGGGTTTTGCTCATAATTTTTATCAAGCAAGTTGTTTTCTCGTGCTGGAATGGCTTGCTCTGCTGTGCTAAACACTCATTGTGTCTGCCACATGCTTATCCCATTTCAGCAGTGAGAAATCAATAGGAATTGATTTGAGAATGTCCAATCTTATCAAGTATCGAGCAGGGCACTGGGACAAAGGCTGAGCTGGTGGTAAAACATCTAACAAGGCACGTAGCCCCGAGTATGACAACCTTGTTTGGAAGGATGGTTGGACTCCAAGGTGTTAAGTGCTTTTGTTCCTCCCCGTGCCCTCGGCTTTCAGATGGAGCCAATTTCCACAGCAGCTCCCTCCCAGCTAAAAGCAATGTAAGCACACTTTCTAGTCCTAGCAGAAGATTTTGTAGGGAAGAGAGAAAGTGTTGCATTCAGAAACAGAAACGCCGCCAGCAAATGCTATTTCAGCAATTACCTATGTTTAGTAATTATGCTAATGTTGATTCTCAAAAGGCTGTTATTTGCTCAGCATGTTCTTCATACTTTATCTCTCTACCTGCCTAACCCTTTATTTTCACTCTAGCTATTACTGGTTGTTTGTCAAGTTAAGTGATGTTTGCAGCGCCGAGTGTTGTCAAGGTACTGTTGCTTTAGCCGAATTCCTATTTTTCCAATACCGGCTGCTGTGATTTTCTGCTCATCACGACTACAAGGCTTTGGGGATTGGATTCACTGCTTACAAGAAACCTTGGGTGCTGCAGGTGTTATTGGGCTGGAGGATGAGCAAGCGTCTCCTGGGGGCTGTAAAAACGTGTTTGATGCAGCGTGATGGGCATCGCTTCGTAAGTGTTGAACTGACACACGTGGGGACCTGTGTGTGCTCCTGTCCTGCTGCAGCTCTGGCCAGTGTGCTGGCAAATGGAAACGGCCCAGCACACGCTCTGACTGAAACACCGCACCTGGGGCACCCTGCTGGGTTATGTTTAAGGAGAATCCCATGGAAATGTCAGCACTCAGCTGAGGAACAGCCTGCAGCCTGCACGGGGATCTGTGTGTAAGCCTGTGTGGGGGGTGGGTATGTCTGTTAGGTGCAGAGCAAGGGGAGAGTGCTCAGCTACCTGGAGCAAAACCAAAGTGCCCCAAGGCCAGCACAATTCCCAGTGGATGAGGCCAAGGGATCACACGGACCAGCAGCCAAGCCGTGCCCTCAGGAGCGTGCACACCGCCAGCCCCTGGCCTCGGCATTGCTCCCCGGGAACACCCAGTGACAGGAGAGAAACGGCAGCGTCGTGTGTGGAGCAGGGAAAGAGAAACTGAGCTGAGGCAGAAGGAAAAAGCCCCACTCCAGGAAGGGATTCTGCGTGCCCAAGGCTGGGACTTGGCACTTAAGAAAGAGCCAGCCTTGGAGGCAGGTCCGAGCCTGTGCCTGGCAGTGCGACACAGCCGGTGTGAGCCTGGAGACACCGGGAGTTCGTGGGGGCTCAGTGACCCCAAACGTGCTGCTTCCAGGTCCCAGCCAACCTTCCAGCACGGCTCACCCCAGGGTCACTTCTGCCCCCTCTCCTTCCTCCCCAAGCACCCGTGGCAGATACCTGCTGGCCAAAATTTTTTCATCAATCCCCAAATTTGACCCTGGTTAACAAACCTGCTCCTAGACAATTCCCAAGGAAGATTCACGATTTAACATGCTGGAGCTATTTCAACAAGCATCCTGCGAACAGCAGCCTCCACGGCAGGAGAAGGAGCTGGGTGTGTGCAGATGAGCCTGCCAGCCCAGTGTCAGACAGTGATACTGGGAATATTTAATTTACCGGTGCAGGCAGAGCTTTGGGAGCTTGACTCCTCTTGCACCTCCTTCCTAACATGCAACAGCCTCCAATACACGGTGCAGCACTGCACATTGATAAAATAATTTGCTCTGCATTTGCTGTCAAGTGACATTTGCACCTTCCTTGAACTCTTTGGGCTCCAACTTTCTTTCTCCATTGATTTTTTTTTTTTCCCTTGCAATTCTCCGCCCTGTTCCTGCGGTTCAGGGAACACATCGCGAGGCCTCGCGCCGTTAATTTAGCATCCATTAGCTTTTTATCAACTTATTTGTAAATTAATTGTTAGGATTTCCTTAGGAGGAAGAAATTCCATCTGATCCTCCGCAGCCTGTGCGGAGCGAAATCCTGCCTCCCTCCCGAGAGGAGCGCTGCTCCAGGGATGTGCGATGTCCCGGAACAGCAGCTTAGCAAGGAGCCAGCCTTGTTTAGTGATCAAGATAAGGCAGGTACGAATCGGGCTGACCTGGCACACGTGCTCATTAGCCGAGATGGGGGAGCTTTGAGCTGCAGCAAGCAGCGATTAAGCGCTAATTGTGTCTTCAGTAAGGGGGCATTTTGAACAGCTCACCCTTTTGTTAGGCGGCTCTTCTCACGCACATCACGTCTCCCCATGGATAAACAGCCTCTTTATCTCACTTGACTCTTTTGTTTTCCTTTCCCTGTGAAATGCTGGATCGTATTCAGGTTCCAACGTAACCAACCACCAGCATCCAGCGACTCAAAATTCAATAGATCTTCCTTGTTACTTCTTTCCTTTCGGAAAGCCTTCATCAATGAAACCCTTGAAGATGATTTAAATGACCAATACAGAGCAGTGCTCTTTAACTGTGCAATCAGAGATGATTTACTGAATGCATTTCGGGATGATTGTAGCGCGATTTAAGGGATAGCTCAGGAAAAAGAGGAGGAAGTGGCCGAGGTGTTTCGCCTCCCCTCAAAGGGCGATGCACAGCGCAGGAACACGCGCTGCATATGTCACTGTTATTACGGAGCGCGGAGCATCTCTTAAAAGGCAGAAAAGCCAATATGTCACGTATTTGGAAACCTTCCACTCGCTGCAGAGCCATCACAGAGCACAGGCCACAGAGATACATCATGCTGACCTATTTCCTAGCCTGGAAACTGAGCCTCACGTGCTGTTTGCACGCTCATTCTTCTCACCGAAGGCAGCTGCAGATGCAGTTATCCTCCTTGCACCTTCCCTGGAAACTCGGTTAAGTGCTGAAACGTGCATCTATCTCTTATTAAACACGAGTTCTTCCTCCAACCTCAGTTATTCTTTTGTCTCAGAACCTGCTGTCACATTCTGCACGTATAGAATGTATTCAGGATAACAAAGAGGAACAACAAAACATAAAGATCAGTGGCAGATCTCACTGGGGTGCTGCAGATCTACCCCACCTGCCTTTGCTCTGTGCAATTGTGCCAGTTTAAACAAACGGTGTAAGTTTAAATTCACCTTCTTCCCAGCCTGTGAGAGCACCTCAGAGCAGGATCTCGCGCCTCAGACCAAGGGATTGCTGTGTTCTCTTTCTCTTTGCTGTTGACTTCGTGTATCCCGATCAGCCCCGGAACATTATACGCTTGAACCTTCCTTCAGCTTAATCAGTTTCAAATATTTATTTGTCTTTCTGATCTAAAAGTCTTTCTGTGCCTACTGATCAGCTGAACCAAAGCCAAGATCAGGCTCTCAGCAGTCTATAGCTCACAAATGACCTCGTGTAAACAAAAAACAAAAGAGAATGTCAGTGGTCTGTGTGAGGATTTGAGATTACTATAATGACTTGGAATTTACAGGAGCTCGAAAATGTAGGGGAGGTCTGTTTCAGAGAAGAAATATGATAATTTGTGGCCAGAGGGAATAAGGGAGAATTTAGCCAAAATGGAAATTACCCTTTGCTTCTCCTTTACTATAACCCAAATAACTCCAATTACAGTAATACGATGGCTTGTTTAACTCTTGTCCTGTGCCACCAGCCCTCATGCATCACTTAATCCATACCGCACCTCCTGATGAACCCATTACTCCTATGATGCTGAATTATTAAGGAGACTTTGCTCTTGTTTAAGGGGAAACATGTAACAAATGTATATTTAGCAAGCAAAAGAAGATGTCGTGGATCAGCCATTAAAACCCTTTTGGAGATCCCCTGTGGCAGCACCCAGCTCAGGAAGATTTGATGCACAAGGAGACACTGGGGTTAGGAACTGATTCTGAGTGTGAGGCAGAACTGCTGGGCTGATGTGGAAGTCCTCAGGCTCCCCTCAAACACAGAGCTCACGCAGAGGATGTTAATCTCTCTGGGACTTTCTAATATTTTTCTGAGCTTGAGACAATGAGGCAATAGAGCAGTTCGTAACATTTTGGCTTTTTTTCTCTGTGGTGCTATTTTTCTTTACTTTTTGTTGGGTTTGTGCAGCCAGTTCTGGTCCTGCAGGAGCATTGGCCTATGTGCATTGAATTTATTTCTGAGGTGAGGTTCATCTTTTTTCAACGAAAACTGAGAGTTTCTACAGAAATCTGATTCTTTTATCAAAGATCTTACTGAAATAAGAAAATTCTCTTCTGGAGGATGACCCACACAACCCACCTTGGTCTCCAAGAATTAGAAGGTGGCTCAGGGACTTTGACTCTCTCTCGTTTTTCTTCTCCTTTCGTATGACCTGCGGGTTTTCTTCTTTATACACAGAATTCACATTAGGCCCTTCCATAAATGTACTTTCTCATTTATTTTCTGTTTCCCTAGCAAAAGGATTTCTGCAGCTCAAAAATTACATCTCTGAGCCTTCCCACCTCCTCTCCTGGGAGGTATTCTCACACTCCCCTTCCCATCAGCACTGTTATATTTCCAAAGCAGTTCAAAACAGTAAACACCCCTCCTTTGGTCTGCAGTTTCAAATTTTCTTTAAGAAGATCCCTCCCAGCCTCAGCAATCAGCCAGAACAGCTCCACTTCACCCTCTAACCCTGCTTTGCTTTCAGCCATCTCAGGCTTTGTTTTATTTTTATTTTTTTTCAAAGCCTCTTTGCCTGCTACTGGACGGCAGCAGAACAGATGCTACAGGATTATGTTTCATTTCTATCCTTACTCTCAGGCAAAATTCAATGTTCAGGGGCATGGTCAGAATCATTTCTTGATGGCCTTTGGATATTTGTTAAACACACTCAGCTCTGGTGTATGATGTCTTTTCAGTGATGTTATATTGCTTTCAATAACAGCTACAATTTAGCAATTGCACACATACCAAGGCAAAAACACGCTGCAAAAGCCTAAAGCTAACCTGTAAACCCATGAATTCAAGGGCTAAAGAAGGCAGAGACTTTATGGTTGCATTAAGCTACTCGGTAGCTGGGAGTTCCAGCACGCAGGTCCTAATTCTCAAACTATTCAGCCTGTGGAAGTTCATAAACCAGTGGAGATTTTTTTTTTAACTGAAAACCTTTTTCTCTTGTTGAATCCTGTTAAATTCCACATGTTAAACTCATGCTCAAGTTTTTTCAGGATAAGGGTGCTTAGGATATAACTAAAAACCCATCTGAAATGGACAAAGTGCCCAGGTTTGGTAAACAGGTACAAAACCCCAAAAGGTGAAATCATTAAAACATTCAAAGCATTCACTCCTCTTCTTCGAGGAGAATCAATATCCCTTTGAAGCAGTGAAATCTGATGTAAAGTCTTGCAGTGAATTTCTGGATTTCCCATTCTGGGGTGGGTGTCCAGACACCTCAGTGATTAATTCCTTCATCACTGCCCAGCCACATGGAAGCCTGATGGAAGACAGAAACACAACAGCCTTGTAAATAAAAATGTCTTTACTAAAGGTTCTGCCAAGGCACTGAAATTTCTGGGCCTGAAAGAGAACAGCAAATCTGGGGGCGATGCAGTGACTGCCATGTGAGTGTTCCCAGAGAGGGGACTCAGTGGAAACACTGAACGTGCAGAAAGAGGTGGGGGGCTTTGTTATGTATCTCCTACATTGTTGTTTCATACTAATTGAAAACAGGACTTATTATATGGGGCTGCTGGAAGAGCACCTGTGAAACAAATAAGCTGATCACCTGGGCAGAGCTAAAGAGGCACCAGAGAAGCTACTCCTTAATATTACTTAAATCAAATGTGTCAGTTTACTGGTATTGTCCTTTAACTTTTGTAATTTCAGAGTCTGCTTCCCCCAGTTTCCTGATATTGTCATATAGTTTTTACTATTTTGGGGTCTGCTTCAGCCCCTGGCCTGGGCTCAGTTATCCCTATGGACCCTATAACCAATCTTCCAGGGGGAAATTGGGCCTTTCTTTTTTTTTACAATTCAACAAAGCTGAGTTATTTTCACTGAATTGAGAGTACTCTGCATAAGGATCCTGCCTGTCATCTTCAAAAGTTCACTTCATTAATCTCACCAGAGCTATGAAGCTCAGTCCTGGCTGAGTTATTCATAAGCAGACAGGACTGGACTAAGTGTGCAACACAGGGAATAGAAACAGCACCAAGAAATGTTGGAGTCCTCCCCCACAGGTTGACAGCCAGCTGTTAATATGCACAAGTGTGATTTTGCAAGCCAGGCTGTGGCTAAAATGTGTGTGAAAGAGCACTGATGGACTTCAAAATTACCAGGCAGCCATGAGAGATGAGCAGTCCACCAGCCCCAAAGACAACCTGCTTGCAGACAGGTAAAAACCACTGAGGCCACATCCTGCTCTGATAATAACACTAGCTTTGGCTGCCCATCAGTTACATTTCCTAACAGGTTTTTTCTCTCTCTTTTTTTTTTTTTTAAATATTACCATGCAGTCCATGGCAGGAATGCAAGTTTGTCCACCTCCAAATCTCTCAGTAAAATTTACCTGTGACAGACAAAGCATTTGCAGAGCAGCTTGCCCTGTGACAGTCACTTGCTACACCAAGTCTGATTGTCCCCCCTACCCGTCCTGCCCCACACCTGCCTGCTTTACCATCCTTAGCTAAACATTGTCTTGGTGCTGTGGTGAGCAAAACCTAACCCAGTGGAGCCCCAACCTGGAAGGACTCATCAGGGGCTACAGCAACATAAATAGCACAGAAATAATTCATAACAATCAATAGCTGTACTCCTCAAATGCTTTGTTTCCAATGAATAATTCCATCAGTTCAAGTTGTCAGGCATGGCAACAGAGCTGCAAGCAGCTCTGCAAACTTCCCAAATTATGGCTTCCTGCAGTTCTTTCACCTGCGGCAGCTTTTGAAGGGCTTTGAAAGGTGGGTGAAGGATGCAGGAAAGCCACAGGCAGAGTGACTTGGGTGTGGTGCTGACAGCCCAGGCTGGAGTCAGGAATGGCATGAATTGTGGGAGAAAGGAGCTGGCAAAGATAAAAGGATTTCCCCAAAGCTGAAGAGAAGGAGATACAAAGAGAAAAGGGTGGATTAGGGGGGAGGGACAGAGCCAGAACAAACCTAGAATCCCAGAATGGTTTGGGTCGGAAGGGACCTTAAAAATCACCCGGTCCCACCCCCACACCTTCCACAGTCCCAGGTCACTCCCAGCCCTGTCCAGCAGCACAAACCTACACAGCTGCCAGGATCCAAGGGTGGAACTCCAGGCACTCCAAGCACACATGCACAGAATGAGACTCAGCCCAAGGTCACAGCATGATGCAGAGACCCTGCTGCACCCAGCAAGAGCACCTGCCTTCCACTTACCTTTTTTAACCACTTAGCCACAATTTCTGTGTAATTGCACCTGCCTAATAGCCTTCTGCCAGGCTCCTGCCATTCATCCCTCACCCATTAACAGTCTATTCTGATTCCTGAGGTACATTTCATCTTCCCTGACACCCATAATTTTCATGTAACCCCTTTATTGAGGCAATTAAATCTTCTTTCCATCTATTCTTTTCGGTTTCAAATTTACATTTTTAGTACTAGTTTTGCAACAGCCCTTGCTCCTTCACAGTTGCAGGGTTTAATTCATGTTTATGTTCAGTTCATGTGGCACCCTCACCACATGGTTCATTTCTGTCAACTACAAAATTTAGATTGCAGCCCAGGCTCACTTTGCATTTTCACCACAAGAGACACAAAAACACAAGATCCAAAATGGGCTGTTTCCTTCTAATTTTGATAATTTGCTCATGGCCCATAATATTTTTGTGTGAAGATTTACAATTAAAAAAAAAAGAAATTCTACCATGATTGTAGTGATTCTCCTTATAGTGCATGTAAATGCACAGTCCTGTGGGTGTGAAAAACAGGGGAGAAAAATCCTGATGAAAAACTCAACAGAGCATGCAGCGCTTCTCTCTAGCGTTTCTAACAAGTTGTCCATCTTTATGGTCTTCAGGACCATTTAGAGTTTATGGAACAGGTCAGTGACTGCTTTTCCTTGCATGATTTTGATAACACAAGAAGTTAATGGCAAAGTTTATTGCTGTTTGCTGGAGAGGATAAACGCAAGAGAGTCTGGATGTCAGCAGCAAAAGGCAGCCTCACCTGGCTGCTTCTCCTTCCCACAGCAGCCCTGGGAATGCTGGATATTGGCACAGACCTGTCCAAAATCCTGTGTGGAGCAGGGAAGCTCCAGAAAGACCCTTTTATTCCGCACCAGGTTCCACACGTAGGTGCTAAAGCTCACTTTTGGAAGGCTTTGCTGCCCACTCCTGTGTGCTGGCTCGCTGTGGGATGGAGCGGCAGCTCCCTGGCCTCAGCCACCCCTCAGCCACTGCAAACACCAAATCTGTCAGCAGCCAGTGGTTTTTCACAACCAGGGTGTGATGGATTTGTCTTCATTCAGAAGGAAGGGTCAGACTTCCCGAGGATTAGATGGAAGCAGTGTGTGAGGGTGCCACGTCTGCTGCCCAGGCATGGTAAAGTCCCAGTCAAGCAGGTATTTTTCCATCTGTAGGACAGTGACCAAACCCCTCAGGGAATAATTCTGAAGTCACTTTCCCACCTGGGTGTGAGGAACTTTCATAAAAATGACTGTTTGACACTTAGGCACTGCTGGATCCCAAAGCAGGGTGTAAGTATTCATATAAGCCACGGTGAGGAGTGGGACCAGCCAAACCGAAGTACCTCACTCTCTGATCCATCCCAGATCCTAACACAACCCACAGGGTCCTGGAAACAAGGAGGAGAATTTGGAAACCTTGCTTTTGACATGTGTCAGAGCACATTTCCCCTGATAAGACCCAGTACTGTCGAGTCATAGAACAAATAAAACAAAATAATTCAAGAAAAAGACAGAACAGAATTAATTCTTCTTTAACTTAATTGTCTCAGTCCTTCAAAGGCATCACCCTTGTGAAAGGGACCTTCATTACAAAGAAGAGATTTATCCCACTGTGAAGGTTTGGATGCCACACGTGGATCTCCAGCAAGCAGCTCCCAAAGCTCCCACAGCACCACGGCGAGGAGCCTGGTGCTCCCAGCTGAGCCAGGAGGGACAGGGGAGGTTTGCAGATTACACTGAGATGAAATGATCTGAACCCAGCTGCAGGCTCCTGGGCTTAGGGATCCGTGTGCAAGGGGGCAATGGGGCAGTGCCCAGCCCTGCTGCAGTCCCAGAGCAGTGCGCACTGACCCCAGCCTGTGATGCCCCTGTCCCCCTGCCCTGCCTGGCCTGGCACAGGACAGGAGGCCAGCGAGCAGCACAAGCAGTGGTGGCCTCCCCTCAGGACAGCGTGCCAGCCTTCCTCCCACAGAGGGGCTCAGGGAGTCTCCAAGGGAGCTCGAACAAAGCTGCTCTGAGCGAGGTGAGCGTGGCTGTGGCTGCAGCCGTGCCCGGGGCAGAGCCAGCTGCACGCTTGGGCAAGCAGGGCACTGCCAGGGGTGGCAGCGATGGCCTGGATCTGCCTCCCACAGCACCTGTGCCAGAGCCCACAACAGCCTGGCTGGCTCCGCTGTTCACTGGCACGTTCAGGACGGTGTTTACAAGGGAACATCCCTTCTGGGATGGGAGCAGCAGCTCTGCTCCTGCCACATCCCTCCCTGCCTGGCAGCAGCAGCAGGAGCTGCAAATCTCACCCTACCAAGCTGTCCCCTCCTGGCTGTGCCCTGTGCACATCCCACACCTGGATAAAAACCAAACTGCACCTTTTAATCGTTTTCCTCAATTAGTGAGAACAGTTTTCGGGTATTAGAATATTGACATTGCCTTTTTAAAACTGGATTGGTGGTATTTATGAGCCTGTTGTTACTTAGGAACACGGGCTGTTGGACTGGTATTGTCTTCTTGTCATCAATTAGCTTTTAATTAACGTGAATTATATCTTTCCTCTACTAAGTGAGGAAGAGGAGAGCAATGGGCAGGATAGGAGTGGGCAAAGCAGCCTCGACAGCCATTTCACTGAGCAAGCTATGAGCCACTAAACACTGAGAACACCTCCTAATGTGTGCTGTAACCATTGTCACATGAGGAGTGACATTAATTTCTAGTGCCCCTCCACATTTTTGACAAGAGCCACTACTTGAAGCCAGGATTCGCTGTGCCACCAGCACAGCCAGCACAGAGCCACCAGGCAGGGCTGTCAGTGCAGTGACACTCTCGGGTTGTAAAACCAGGTGGTCAGACATTTGGTGGGCTTATTTTTTTTTGTAGTAGACAATCCAGAAATAGGGAGATTACCTCCAAAGAGGGGAAAGCAAACACTGAAAGAGAATAAGGTAAGTCTTCTCACATTCTCTCCCATTCCTGATTTATTTATCACTCCACTTTGTTCCAGTGCCTAAATGGGCTGCAAGAATGTTGGAGAGGCCATGGAGCGACAGGAAAAGGGAGAATTGCTTCAAACTCACAGAAGGAAGGGTTTAGATTGGATATTAAGAAGAAATCCTGCCCTCTGAGGGTGGGGAGGCCCTGGCACAGGCTGCCCAGAGAAGCTGTGGCTGCCCCTGGATCCCTGGAAGTGTCCAAGGCCAGGCTGGACAGGGCTTGGAGCAGCCTGGGATAGTGGAAGGTGTCCCTGCCCATGGCAGGGGGTGGAAAAAGGTGATCCTTAACATTCCTCCCAACCCCAACAATCCTGTGATTGTATGATTTTATGCTCATCATGGGTGATGATCTCTCCATTACTAAACTGCCCTACGTGACCCAGCTCTCCTATTAAATCTTTGTCACAGGTTCCTGTTTGTGCAATGTCACAAAAATAACAGAATTTTATGTCTGTTTGTGGAAAAAAGCTCCATTGAGAAGGAAAGTAAAAGCTGGTGTTTGTGTGGAGCTCCAGCTCCCTGCCTGACAGGATGCTGGTTCCAGTGGGGTGAGGGATGGCTGGGGACGTGTGAGAACCAGCCCAGAGGGTCTGGATTGCAGTTCAGAGAGAGGTTTCAATCCACTAGAGAGGACACAGTAGATGTAGAGCCATTTGTTTCTTCCACGTGAAGCAATGGGTTTGTTTCTGTCCTTAGGCACTATTTCAGAGTGAAGGAGAGAGACAAAGCCTGAATTTGTGGGAAGAACAAAACCATTCCTAAACCTTCTCAGTTTAAGGGTTTATGGTACTTGCAGCCTTTGTTAAAAATGGTTGAAAAAGATCCCCGGTCCCTCTGCAGTTATATACAAAAATCAGTGTATTATTCATCTTCTGTTACATGGCTGGACTTACCAAAGCCTTTATCCTGAAGGTAATACTGATCGTACCTCTGCTGAACTTTTTTTGTCACTCTAATTTCCTTGCAGGACTGGTCCACAATTCCTTGGCCATTCAGGCAAATCTGTCATCTCCCCATAGCAGCACCTCCATCACCCTGCTTTTGATGCAAGCCCCGATAAAGGGCAGAATTTAAGCCAGCCACAGTCAGAATTAAATTTAAAAAAATGGGGCTCTGCCCACCTCTTTTTTTTGTCTGTTGAAATTACTTTCCAGCTCTGTCCCAGACTGAGTAATTCAAAGCTGATGGGAAATGAAAGCCATGGTCCGTGGAGAGCTAATGGATATCTAAAAGCAGCAAAAAAAGTTCGGGGAAAATTTATCCTCCCCTCGCCCCTAAATCCACCTGAGTTGAGAAGTGCAATACATCAACAGGCCTGTTGATAGGTTGTCTTCTAGCACAAGCTTATCATCCCACTTTATCTGCCTCATCATCTTGTGGACCTACACACTGGCAGCAGATAGATGGCTCCAGAAAGAGTCAAGGTAACATTAAAGAGACAAATGCCTCCCATCTCCCTGGGTTTTTATGCACAGTGACTCCACTCCAGAGCCCTCTGTACAGCACTCTCCTCTTCCTACCAGTCTAAAACAAAACAAAACAAAACAAAACAAAACAAAGCCCTAAATAAATGCCAGCAGGCTGAGGCGAGGGGAGGCTCAGCAGCCTGAGCGATGACACCAGGCACTGACTCAGGGGAGGTGACCCAATCTGCCCAGAGATGTTTCCTTCAGTGGCTCCCTCAGGGGGTATCACCCCCAGCTCTCCCTGCTTGCAGCTGACTGTGCACGTGCCCCGCTTTTCCCCCAGGACGTGCTGCTGGAGAAGATGAGACATGAGGACAGAAGGATGTCACTTCCACTTTGGCCTCTTCTTTTCTCTCTCTGGCTTTGATTTTTGTCACATCTGCTCTCAGACTTGTCTTTGTCAGGGATGCAGGGAGAGTCAAGAAGGTTGAGACCAAATATCTACCCGGCCCCACGCACTGGCCCTGGTACCACTCCAGCCTCACTCTCCTGTACCTCAGGGGTTTTTTGAGACTGGTGTGGCCTGTGAATTTAGCAGCCATATATGAATCCCCTGCACTCTTTGCTCTACAGTTAAAACTTAATTCTGTCCAAGCCAAGAACTGTTAGCAGCACTAAAGCCCTCGAGCTGGACTCTGCGAAGTTCCATTTTAACGCTTGCCTTGCCATATCCCATTCAGGAAAAAAAGAAATCTATACTCATCATCTAGAAATTTCCTTAGAAATAAATATTCATATATTACATAATCTTTTCACATTGGGCTATTCCTGGGAAGAGGAATATTGGGAGCCATTCACCACTTGGAGCCTGAGCTTCTGTTAAGCAGGTGAGGTGGGAGGGAGTGCACACAGGAGCAAAACCTCCCCTGCACAGGCAGGTGTTGGAAGCCATGGGAAGCCACTACAGATCCTGCCCTTCCTTGGCTGAGTTGCTCAAAAAGGGGACAGGACAGGACAGGGCAAGATAACTGGATGAACAAAGCCTCATTCTGTCTAATATGCTGCTGACCTCCAGGTGTAAAACAGCCATCACTCACTGATCCAGAGGAAGCTGCACTGGGACATCGGCCTGTTGGAGAAAGTGCAGGGGATGCCACCAGCATGAGCAGGGAGATGGGGCAATTCTCCTGTGAGGAAAAGCTGGGAGGATTGACAGTGGTCAGCCTGGAGGAGAGAAGGCTTCAAAGTGACCTAATTGTGACATTACAGCACCTGAAGGGAGCCTGCAGGAAAGATGGAGAGAGACAATTTGCAAGGGCCTGGAGTGACAGGAAAAGGGGGAACAGCTTTAAACTGAAAGACAGTAGGTTTAGATTGGATGTTAGGAAAAACTTCCCTGTGAGGGTGGTGAAGCCCTGGCACAGGGTGCCCAGAGAAGCTGTGGCTGCCTCTGGATCCCTGGCAGTGTCCAAGGGCAGGTTGGACAGGGCTTGGAGCACCCTGGGGTAGTGGAAGGGGTCCCTGCCCATGGCAGGGAGACTGGAATGAAGTGAGCCTTAAGGTCCCTTCCCATAAAATTATTCTATGATTTCCATTCTGGAGCTCCTTTGAATGCCCTTCCCACTCCCCAAAATTATGAGCACATCCCAGAGACTGGAGCCACTAGTGGGTCCATGCAGTGCATGGCACAGGGGAGCTGAAAAGTGAAAGAAACAGCAGGACCTCATATCCAGGGACATGACCTTTCATCACAGGCTGCTTCTGAGAGCATCATCACTGTGAGGACAGCAGAGCTCATTTTATGTCTGATGTGTGGAATGCTGGAAGCACACTCACTCCAGAAGGGAAGCACACCTTGGGAAGAGGCACAGGGGGATACCAAAAAGCCCCAGTGTACTCGTGGTAGGTGCACAAGCCTTTTCCATCAGTGGTTTTGAACTTGCATCCCTTAGATAGCATGACACAATTCTCTCTGAGATCAATGGGGCAGATGCAGCCCTAGACAAGAAAAGCAGGGCAGGAGGCATTTGAGAAATAAGAAACTAAAAATATGGCAGCCCTTCTGAGGGTCAAGATAAAGGTAACATGAGCAGACATGAGAAGAGGGGGAGGAAAAGGGATAAAACTTACAAAGCATTTCCTACTGCTGTCTTCTAAAACATGTGAGAGGTTTTAGTCTCCATGAGCCTGTTTGAAAGAAGTTCTCAGCTCTGCCTCTGCTTCTACAAATAGCTTTCTAAAAATACCAGAACCCAGAAATTATCGCTGGAATTATTTGATATTTATTGTCATTCAAATGCCTGTGTAGTCAAAAATGAAAATATAGATGCCAGCCAAACCCTAGACCTCTTCTTCCCTCTCTGTGTGCTCTGGATGAGTTGAGCAAATGGAAATCCCTGTCCCTGACTGTGTCCTTTCCACTGACTAGGCTCAGGAGGTACCAGACAGTCCACAGCACACTTGCTCCAAATTTTACTTTTCCCCCATGAGTCCATCCTGACAACTTGAAAACTCACAGAACAGTTTTGTTCCCATCGTTACGAGCCAGGAAAAATAAATTCACTTTCTTAACTGGATTTTACACATTAAGTTCTATCCACAGAGTCAAAGCTGTGGTCGGGACGAGCTTTGCAGCAGTGAGGCTCCGCTCTTAAACCTCAGGCTGAGGCTGTGCCCCTTTGCACAGGCATGTAATGCCAAATGACCCTCTGAGTGCTCATTAAAGTGAGGCCCGATGGACAGCAGAGAGAACAAGGCAATGAATCCAGCCTGGAGCCTCCAGAGCCCAGCCAAGAGGAAAGAGTGAGTCAGAAAATCCTGCTCCTTCCTCGCAATGTTTCCCGAGGTCCAGAGCGAGCTCAGGGGTGCCGCTTCACACGTGTCGCTTTGCAGAGCACGAATGGGGAAGAAAGCAAAGCTCAGCCAGAGCTACCTCTTCTTCACTGAGATTTATTGCATGCAGGGACTGGTGGTGGGCATGAGCCAAGGAGTGCTGAAAAGAAAGAGAGATATAATGGGGCTGTTCTCAGCCAGGCTGGGCTCTCACAGTCCAAAGGAAAAGAAAATTGAACTCACATCCACCTTCCAAGCTGGGCCTTCCACAGATTGACACCCGGCAGTGTTTCCCACCTGCTTTCCCATTGCTTTGCGCTGAAGTGAATGGAAATGTGGTGGATACACACTGGACTGCTCCCTGAGAAGCAAAAACAGCTTGAGAACTATTTTTCTCAAGTTCAACAGAGTGGGGAAATGATTTTCACCTAGCTCACAGTGAGTTCACGAGACCATCAGTCACTGCCTGTGCTGCAGCTCCCGGGGCAGTGGGAGAGGGATTAACCAGGAGATGGCACGAGGCAGGGCAGCACGGAGTGCCACAGCAGCGCTGCCGCACAGTAGAGGCAGGAGCGTGCTGTTACCCACAAGCACAAGAAACTGAGCTTTCCTGCAGGGTTTTGCAGGGTGCAAATTGCTGCAAAAAGCAAAGAGCTCTCTGTCTGCTTTGCAGCTTGAAGTATTCCCAACACACACGAGGGAGAGCAGGGAGAGAGGTGCTGGAGTGCAGAGGGAGATGGATACCTGTGCAACTTGCCATTTCTCTGACACAGTGGGTTGTTTGCGTGGAGCTACTTTATTAAATCACCTTTTTGCCCCTGTGGCCACTCTCCAACTGAACAAACACCCCTTGGGAAAGCTGCCCCCTCCCCATGCCATGCACAGCTTGCAGAGGCATCAAAATGCTCATGCCATACAAACCCTCCGAAGTCACGGCACCAAGGGTTGTTTTCTTCAAATCCAACCATGCTGGAAGCTCTCAGTCTTCTCATAATCTGCAATTCCTAACAGATCTGTCCCTCCAAGTTCATGAAATAAACCTTGTGTGTCACAGCATGAAAACCCAGTCCCTGTGTTGGGTTCTGGCGGGGTTTGACAGCCAGTGATGCCAAGGTGCAGCTTGGTGATGCACAGGAAGCTGGATCGGGGCACAGCCAAGAGCAGGGACCCAAGGACAGACAGAGCAGGGAACAGAAATTCCCTGGGGACTCACCTGGGCTGGTTGTTTCTACCATGGCCTGCAGTAACAGGGGTGAGCCACATCCCCTCAAATATTATTTTACACTAAAAATGAGGGTCAAAATCCTGATCTTCACCTGAACCCTGTCTAGAGATGAGGGTCAGAGTACTCTGGGATCCAAAGGGAGGTTCAGGTTTGTGAGGTGTGGCTCACTTTCCTCTCTACAAGAGCAAGGAACACAAGAAAAAATACAGTTTAATCTGTCTTCTGTCTTGTGTTTTGCTGACAGCTCCATAGGGGATCTGAGGAGCAGAGTAGCCGAGATATTGCAGGTACAGCTGTGAGTGTAATGGGTTTTTCAGTTCATTTGGAAAACAAAACAAGAGCTGTTCTGTGTTGACCTGAAATATTTTTCCACTATAATGAGAGAAAAGGAGCAAATACTCACCTTCAATCAACCGAAACACTCTGTTTGACCCAAAATGAAAGCTCTCATTTTGTTTCCACAGTGCTCAACCACTTCTTAATTCATGCTAAATTCAAAACAAGAAACACCGATGAAGAAAAATGCTTTGTGTCAAGCTGAATAGTTTTTCTTACCTTCCTGCCCTCACCTGGGGCACCCTGCTCTGATGCAAGCCGAGTTTGTGAATTATTTCGTGTTGTTTTTGAATTACACGGCAAAGTGAAGGGGAACCTTTCTGCAGGTTGAGCCCTCCCACCCTGGTGTGTGGCCAGGCCGGCTGGAGCATTAACAGCGCTGCAGGAACCCGCTCCTGCCTCCCCGGGCACGGCTGTAATAGCAGCACCAGCTCCCTCAAATTAGCAGCTTGGAGCTCCTTCCTGCCCCATCCGAGTGTCTGCAATAAAGGCAATCCGCAGCGCGGGGAAGGAGCGCCCTGCCTCCCCACCCATGGCTACCTGCTAATCAGCGCTGGCCAGCCCCCCGCCGTCCTACAAGGTGTTATTAACGGGTCGGCATCCCCCCGAGAGCAGCGGGGAGCTGAAAGCAAACCATCAGGTTATGTCAGGGTTTGAGTCACAGAGCAGCTCTAATTGAAACTTCTCTGTCATTTACTCATCAGGAATGCAGAGCTCCTCCTTTGAATGAAACATTAGACACCGGCCTGACAGCTCCAGGTGGAAGATTATCCGGCAGCTTAATCGCTCCCTGACAGCCCCGGTTACTCCCACATCAGCATCTATTAACCTTCCTTTTATTCAGACCCTTTTATGCCTTTTTAATCAGTGGCTCCGGGTGCTTTGGATCGAAAGCCAGCCGGATCCCGGGCAGGGTGTGAGAGCTGCATCTCGCCCTGGAAGCTCTGCTGTTGGAGGGGGCCAGGGCTGCCTGCCAGGTCACCTCCTCTTGGGTGGAAATCTTCAGGAAAGGGGCTGCCTTCTGAAACCACTAATCCAGTTTATCTCTGGGAAGGAGATAACTCTTTTGCCAGAAGTTGGGCTCTTATCAGAAGCTTCAGATTTTGGGGTGTACTGTTTAAAGCACCAAGTCATGGCTGTGAAAAAATAAAAAAAAGGCACTGTGAAAAATTCAGCTTTAATTTAATTTATTTTTTGATAAGTTAGTATCGAGCCTTTAGGTTTTCAGAGAGAGCTCAAAGCTAGATGTGAGTGCAGCCTCAAGGCTCAGACACTGGAAGACAGATAAAAAGAACCCAAAGTTTATCCTCTCTAAATCAAGACTGGATGTCTCCTGAAAATTGATGCTATAATTCAAACAGAAGTTATGGTCTTGATGCAGAAATTATTAGCTGAAGCTTCCTGAGCTGTATTATGCAGGAAGTCAGACTAGACAATAATAGTCCCTCCTGGCCCCCAAGCCTATGAATCCTTCTCCTGTGCTGTCCCAAATTGTCCTTTCGTGTGTGATGCGTTTGGGTCCAGATTCCTAATGGCCTTCAGACAGACAGCACCGGGCGTGCATCTTCAGGGGGAAATAAAGGAATTTTAGCACCTCCATAACATCTTTCACCCGTTCTTTCTGCGTGCTCTGAGCCCCCAGCGCAGACCCAGGCAGGCAGAATGCCTCTGGTGACGAGCAGACTGAGGCACTCTGGGCTTCCCATTGTCCCAGCCCGGTGACACAGAGCTGTCCCACGGTGTGTGTGTGCCTCAGCCTCTCCTTGGTGACACCAGGGCTGTGGCATTCCTTGCTCAGCACCTCTGGCCAGTGGTCCTGCTGAGCTCACCACACATTTGCTGAGCAGATGGGGAGTGGAACAGCCACCTCAAGCTCTGTGTTTGTGAAAAGGCTCTTCCCTTTGTCTGCCACCTTCACCCCTTCCAATTCCATTTGCTGCCGCTCCCAGCTGACAGCATCTCCCTGGAGCACCCTGGGCTGGCTGGCTGCTGTCTCATCCCGATTAGCTGTGTGCTGCTCCCCGTGCTGCTCCTCGCTCCATCCACGGGCCCAGATGCCCAAAGACTCAATACTCCTTTCCCAAGCCATCCTGGCAGGTTTTGCTGCAGCCTTCGGCCAGATTGCCTTTGCTGGCTGCAGCTGGCCTGGCAATGCCATGGTAGAGCCATCTCTAGAATAAATAAATAACTCTCATGTGAATGGACACTTCTGCTGCTCTAAGGGATGCTCAGGACCAACAAAACATGTCCCAAGTTGTCCCAGTGGGGAGAAGAAACAACCTGCAAGTGGTGATCCTGTATTTCTGCAATCCAGCCCTGGAAATACGAAATTCATCCTCCCTCCTGGGGTTCTCAATCCCATTAATAATCTGAAATATGACAGAGTCTGTGCCCAGCAGAGCTTCCAGCAGTCAGACAAGCCAAAGCAGCATGCTAGATAATAGCTGAGGGTTGGAGAGGGTGGAGACACCTGGATGAGGAGAAAGAGATGGAAAGGACTGTTGAAGGGAACCTGGCGAAAGATGGATTTGACAGAGGACAGGAACGGCTGTCTGGGGAAAAGGGGAGGAATGTGTCCAAAACAGGGGCAGCGTGGCTGAAGGAATAACACTGACAGAGAAGAGACTGAGGGAATTGGAGAATAAAAGGGCTGTGAAATATAAAACCTGGACATTACAGAGGAGATTTGGAAAGGTCTTTGCTGGAGACCACGTGGAGCTAACCAAGCATAAGAAGCAAAAAGTCCAGAGGCTGCATTCAGCATGGTACCAGTAAAAGACAATAAAATAGATCTGATGGTCTGGGAGCAGAGACAGGAATATAAAATGTTGAAAGACAAAAAAGGCCAATTCTTATCTAATCAGGACAGGAGGTAACTTAATGGCTTATGAACTTTTTTATATTGTGAATGAGGTAAAAAGGGGATTAGTTGAGTTAATGAGTGAGGAGTCTTAGTTTAATTAAGGATGTATACATTGATAGACAGATGTTCCACCATCAAAACACCCCATGGAGAAGCTGCTGCCTTTCCAGAGCAGCTCTGGTGTGACAAGGAACCATCACTGTCCACATGAGCACTGAGAGAGCTGAACTGTTTGATGTGCCAGGGTCAGGGCAGGGAGAACAGGAGAGTGGTTGACCCTCAATCCAACACACTACAGAAAA